>JARFJB010001084.1:1232500-1237500 GCA_036346205.1 Vesta saturnalis | reverse complement strand
CTGTACAATTTAATAGATCTGGATAGTATATGACACCCCGGGATTTATTCATTGTACCGTGAGATACTGTGTCAACCTGAAAAACGAGGAAGATAGATATCTGTTGCATGCAACGTGATTGTCTTTCTGTCCGAGTTTCTACTAGTATACCATCCTTTACATTTTTCACCCTCTTTAGTTCTCCAAACAAACCATATAAACCTTTACCAACCGCTCCCATTTCAGAGGATGGGTCCTCTTGTTGTTTAGAACTATTCATATTGTTCCCACGAGTATGGGACAAAATAAAAGTCACTACTGCTAGTGCGTCCTTAACAGCAGAAGACTACATTACAACTGGAGGTCGGCAGGTATCCAGAGTGCACCGTTCAAGATCATATTTCATATGGCCATTCATTCCTCGGCACCTTGACTTCGCCTTTGTTAATGGGGACAAAAGACAGAGTGACCAGTACAATCAATATGACAAAGACTAACGAGAGTCAGGATACTTGGCTTCACCACAGCTGGCTACAGCGGTTACTGAGCCCCTCCACCACGACAAGGTGTATCCTTTGGAGGGGTATTATTACTATCATTATTATTATTTTATTTTTTTAGCGCGTCTGCTTCTTTGCCCATTAGCGCTGAAATTTTGTCATTGTATCTACTTAAATATCGTTAAATACATTACTCCGTTTTAAAAATACAAGTACCCTTTTTTCACATTCTTTTCCGATTGCTAGACAATCCCCTATTAAATAATTATAGTTTGATTTATGTGTGCTTGGTTTGAACATACTTTCGAAGCGTATTTCAAAAGTAACCACATCCTTCTATAATAGAGTGGCAAAACTCTTGCCTCTACATGTAACCTGCTGATAGGGCCGCTTGAAAACGCTCCAGTGGCGTATCGTAATGATAAATTTTGTAGGATGTTTAATTTGTTTAGATGGGATTTGCTTGCCGACATGTACGAGGTGCAGCCGTAATCAAGTCTTGAAAGTATAAGAGTTTTATACACTCGTAGGAAAATTTCTCTGTCTGCACCCCACTTATAGTTTGTAAGGCATTTCACTATGTTTATTAATTTCCTACATTTTATTTCCAGTTCATCGATATGATTTAACCACGATAAGGTAGTCTTTAGTGTTATCCCCAAGAATTTATATTTTTGTACGGACTCTGTTTTGTGGCTATTTAATGTCAGATTAGGTTCGTGGTTCTGAGTTTGCAAAAGTGCATGCAAACGGTTTTTGTGGTTGATATTTTTTCATAGTGACAGGCGAAGTTTTCTGCTATTTCAAATAGATCTGCTGTGATGTTATTGTTGACTTGCAATTTCCGTTGAGGTAAGTAGTCATTTTTACGTGAAATGGCTCGAATTTTGTTCCAGATGGTTTTAGGTAGAGTTTTAGTTTTTAATTCCGATACGTAGTTATGCCAGGATTGTTTTTGGGCAGTTCGGATTAGCCGCCTAGCTATAGGTCTATGTTTTTTAAATAAGATTAAATTTTGCGTCGTTGGAAATAATTGGGAGGTATTCAGTGTCTTTTTTCTGCTTTTGATTGCTTCAACAACTTATGCGTTCCACGAAGGAACTCGCGTTCTGTTAATTTTCGTTTGTTGTAATGGTATCGTAAACTTCGCAGCAATTAAAATAATTCGTTAATACCTGTTTGTCAGTTGATGGGTTTGATTTCTTTCCTAAACTTGTCCTACTTGGCGTTCTTTAGGTACCAGGTGCAGGGTCTCTGAACTGTGAGGTTATTGCAGGGTAAGCTTATTAAGATGTGGAAATGGTCACTTATATGTAACTCCTCTATAGGATTCCACGTGAAAGTTAGTGCAATACGCGCAGTACAGAAACTTAAATCTAAACCCGTGAACTCATTAGATTTTCCATTGAAAAACGTTGGCCTGATGTCATTAAGTAAAACTAGTTCGTTCTAATCCAAGAAGTTTTCTATTACTCGCCCCTTGAGATCCCATTTCTTTGAGCCCCAACGTGGACTGTGTGATTTAAAATCACCTAAAATTAGGAAGGGTTTTGGGAGTTGCGATATAATATCCTCGAGTTCACTGGTTGCCCAGTTTTGGTGAGGGAGGTAGATGTTACACACCGTTAATTGGATAGAGTGGCTGATAAGTACAACGACAACTTGCAGACCTGTGTTAATTTTTAAATGCGTGAACGTATGATTTTGTTTTAAAAAAATTGCAACTCCACCTTGCGCTCGTTCTACGTTAAGCAAGTATTTTCGGAGACATAGGTATTGAGGTAAGTTAAATGCATCGCTGTCTTTAAAATGTGTCTCCTGTAGACATGTTACTGATGGAGTGTACGTTTTAATTAACAATCGTAATGCACTTGACCTTTTCTCACATCCATTACTGCTCTATTGGATTATATTAGCCATTGGGATTGTTTGTTTTAAACAAAGTGTACACAAATAAATAAATAAATAGATAAATAATAAATAAATAAATATATCATTTAAGAAAGATAACGAGCATGGTCGACGATCTGTCCTTTGCGAAATAGTCATCGTTGCGTTCGATGTAGACGAAGCCGATATTCCGTCTTTTAAGAAATATTCGGCGTTGTGGGCATTCGGCGAAGTATGCACGCCCCACCCCCGTCCTAACTCTACACAGAACCATCATAGTACAATCAATGTCATAGTATGAACAATGTATAAGTTTGTACAGCTTGTATTGTAGAATTTCTATGGTAAAACAACAATTGCAATTATTTTATAATTTTAAAAGATGATTTGATATGCAAATAATTTATTTCCTTGATTGTTATCAGTGATGTTTTAACTATTGAAGTTGTAATAGCGTAAAATACAGCGTATAATAATGAATACGATATTAGTTTTTGTTATTCAGAAGAATAAAGCAGTACATAAAAAGCAATTTGTGAAATATTATTCATTTGGTTAAGTAACACAATTCAGAAATAATTCTACTTGCTCCATTTGGTAATGATGAATGTCTCAAAAATAGTCGTAATGCTTCAAGCGTTTATTTTATACGCACATCCCTTGGTAAACAAAATGTTGTATTAATTATCATAAATAATAGTAGTTTATGTTTCTAGCAAAATTTATACGTATTTGAACATTCTCATTGTGAAATTAGTAATATTAACACCAAGCTGACTAGCAATGTTACCTGGAAATGTTTTAAACTTAGTCGAAACGAACTCTTTTTAAACATTAGTGTGATGTTAAACGTAACAGTGGCAAACAACAAAGATTCGAGGGTAATGTTTCCATTTAAAACTAATCGTAGCACTAACCAAAATGTTTAGGTTGATATTAAGAATTATGTATTTCTACACAATGAGTACAGAAGAGGACCTATTCATTTTACTATGGGATTTTGTGAGTTTGTGACAACATATAAGTTTGACATACCTATGATGTTGGAAAATAGTAACATGCGTCAGTGCCCTTTGCTAAAGGTAAACTAAAATGTTGCATGGTATTTTTTTTTAAACATTCTTTAAGGACAAGCTTTATTATGTGTATAATTTGAAACCACACGCCGAAAACATGCCCCCATTCATTCCAGAAGGTAGAATAAGATTGGATATAAAATGGATGCATTATGCTGATACAGTCCTTATTATCAGTTGGTATGTTAAGATTGTATACCCAGTTAGAATACCAAACAGTACTTTATTTTAATGTTATTATTAGTAGTAGTAAAACATAAATAGTAATGTAAAACGTATTTGTATTTTTGTGAACATAAAGTTAATATTGAATAAAACAAACAAACAAAAGGTATGAAACTGTTTTCCTTCAGATATTAATTTCTCAGGTGATTAAATTAGTGTTAGCATTATCACATACAGGGTGACTTTTTGATAAGCTTCAATTAACCGTATTTTATTTTAACTAAGACACAACGTGATCAATCTCAAGTGTACTGTAGTGGTATGGCAAAAATCACAAGTTGTTAATATTGTTGTGTTTTGCAGTTGGCTGCTTTGGATTTTTAGTGTGGTTTTAGTCGTTTTAGTTTATGTCAGTTTATGTCATATTATACCTTCATTTTTCACTTTTGTATTTTCTTGGTGCCGAAACGTTACAAAATGTATTTGCGAATATGCAATGTAGGGTGAACTTATGTTTACAATTTAATGGCGGTCAAACCATGAAGTGTTATATATTGCTAAAATCAGCATAACATTCTCCATCCAACGCCATAAAAATATGTCTTAACACCGATAAGAAAAAATAAACCTGATGATGGTTCAGAATAAACAAAACGTCGCATAATATTTTTAATACCGTATTAGTATTGTGCCTTAATAACGTATAATCGAATTTTGAAAATTCCTAATAATAAGCTAGCGAAACGCGAAAAACAAAATTCGAAATTTTTAGTTTTTTGAGCATAAAACCAAATCCATTCGAGTTAGCTCAAATTTCTTTTCAGATTATTACTCGGCATCGAATTTAGCAAAAGAGCCTATATCCTATCTCTTATAATAAGCGAGATCCCCATGCTTGCCCTCGAATTGGGGACAGCCTGTACATATCTGACCAGTTTAGTGTCAGTTAGATTTTTTTATCAATGAAAAGCATTCGATGCCGTTTAAGATTTAACAATTGGGTGGCTCGTGGGTGGTAAGGCACCCTGCGTACTGCCGAAACGGATTTGAGCATGTTTTGATATCTCTTAGTTAAAAGAAAATACTTCCAATTTAAACACAAAATGTCACCCTGTATTTACCAAATATCCATTTCTTTATTTTAGTAGTGTTGTGACGGCTATTCCTTTGTCAATGATATTTAAATTTGGCCTAATGCGACTTAAACAAGGCAACATTGTCAAAAGAAAACAATAATTTATATCAAACAGACGTTTAAAACTTCTATAAATGAATCCATAATGCAGTTTAACTATTTTCAATCACATTTATTTAATTTTTACACTGATTTCGCTTTACATTAAGAAACTTGACAAAGAAAAGTTAATTAAAAATGAATTTTCTTGAAAAC
>JARFJB010001084.1:1142500-1222500 GCA_036346205.1 Vesta saturnalis | reverse complement strand
CACACGCACACGCACACACCGCACACACCAACGCACACACGCACACACACACACGCACACACCCACACACCCACACATTCACACACGCACACGCACACACACACACGCACACACGCACACACACGCACACACGCACACACACGCACGCACGCACGCACGCACGCACGCACGCACGCACGCACGCACGCACGCACGCACGCACGCACGCACGCACGCACGCACGCACGCACGCACGCACGCACGCACGCACGCACGCACGCACGCACGCACGCACGCACGCACGCAAGCACGCACGCACGCACGCACGCACGCACGCACGCACGCACGCACGCACGCCACGCACGCACGCGAAAAGTAGCAGGAGAGTTATGTAATCCGAAAGGCATTCTAGTAAATTGAAATAAGCCTCTATGAGGTACAGTAAAAGCAGTGAGTGGTTTAGAATTTTGAGAAAGAGGTATTTGCCAATAAGCAGAACGAATATCCAAACTGGATAAGAAGCGAGCGTCACGTAACCGATCCAAAATCGAAGTTATATAAGGCAAAGGGTAAGCATCCTTTTGTGTCACAGCGTTGACTTTGCGAAAATCGATACAAAATCTGTAGGAGTTGTCTTTTTTTCGTACCATAACTACTGGACTAGACCATGGACTATTTGAAGGTTCCACAACACCCATAGCCAACATGTCATGAAGCTCTTTATCTACGATATTCTGCAACGTAGGAGATAACGGATAATATCTTTGCTTAATAGGTTCTGCGTCGGTAATAATTTTGTGCTCTATTAGAGAAGTGCAACCAAGTGTGTCGGAAGCCAAAGGAAAAGCTGTATTCAGAAGATTTTGTAGTGAGTTTTGTTCAAAAGAAGATAATTCGGAGAAAGAGTTTAAATGTTCGGTATTTATAGCGTCAAGTAATGGAGTAGGTCCAAAAGACCAATGACCCTTTCGGAAATCCGGGACGAAATCAATCGCCCTCAAAAAATCTATACCCAAAATAAGTGGTTGAGAAACTTCTGGTACTACTAACACATCAATAACTACAGTTTTATCTTCCACTGTGATCGGAAGAGGAACATGACCCATAATCTGACATTTGCCACCATTAGCTACTGAACAAAATAAAGGAGATTTGTCTGTCAAAAGTGAAATATATAAACGTCGTAAAGAATTCCATCCATCCATGCCAAGTATGGTCCGTGAGGATCCACTATCCAGAAGACCTTTAAACATTTGTCCAAGAATGGAGACATTAAGGTAAGATCGTTCGTCGTTACGAACACTAGAGAATATAAAGTCAAGAAGAAAACGTTGTTGGTCAGTAAGACCCGCGAAAGGAGTATCCGAGATTGTAGGTATAAGAGAGTCTTCTACTCGGTCAGAAGCCTCTAATATTAGTTTCCTCGACGAGAATTACATTTAGGACAATTTGGTCTGGTAACCCTGGTTTACCGCAACCATAACAATGCTTATTCTGTGGTTCTGAACATTTAGAGAAGTATGTCCTCGTTTTGACAATTCCAGCAACGTAAATTAGGAGATGAAGGAGTAGATAAGGTATGAACAACGTAAGGAGTAGGTTTACGAATATTAGACGAAGTTGATGCATCACTAGCAGAATCTCCATATGCTAAATTGGGTTCTAATAATTTAGAAGTACGACGAGAAGGAGGAGGTCTAAATGTTTCAATAGAATATTTATTATGTTCGAGCTTTTTGCCCAAAGTGATAAGTTGTGCCAAAGAAGTTATATCTGTTAAAGCTAAAGAAGTTTGATAGAACGGAGAAATATTACGTCGGACAATCTCAAGTTGTCGTTCCGGAGAAAGAGGTAGAAGTAAGCGTTGAAATAAACTTTGCATAGTAGCTACATATATACCAATCGATTCTAAAGGACCCATAGTACGAGCTTTAATTTCTTCCAACAGTCGTTCGTCATAATTAATTGGAATAAATTCTGATTTTAAAAGTGCTACCACATCTTCCCAAGAGGTTAAGGATTCCTTATGTGCCCTGTATAGTAATAAGGCCTTGCCCGTCAAAAGTTCTGGACAAGCAGCGTAAAGGTATGAATTAGTAAGTCCCCTAGCAGAAGCGAGTTTTTCCACCCGTGTCAAAAATTCAAGAAGTGACGAAGAAGTTTCCCCAGAAAAGGTTAAGTTTAATTTCGCAACCGCATAGTATTTCCGCGAAGCTACTGGTGTAGACGTATTAACGCCTGGAATAGGTAACGCATCCAAGTCATCCGAATCAGAAGAAATAAAATCAGGTTCACCTTCCGAACTACTAATTGGTGTAACCTTTGGACTAGAAGAAGGTACTTGTGTGACACTAACCGTAGCAGGATGTTTCCACCTGCGATACATAGCCTCTACTTCAGCGCGATAATTTTGAAGTGAGAGAAGAAATTCATTTTTACAGTTACTTCATCCGAGTATCCACTTTCGTCAGAGTACAACGACGATGAGTATGTACCCAAAGTGTAATCAAACGTTTAGCAACCGGTGTAGAAATGTCACCCGAAAAAGAGGTTAGAATAGTAGAAAGCTCTTCATTAGCTTTTCGTATGGCCGATAGATCAACATCACACGCAATAGTATAATCTACAGTCGAAAGAGTTTGATCCCCGTCTAGTACTAATGCACTACGAACTGATTTACGTAACTGTTCTACAGAAACGTCGCATGAAAACCCCCTTGAAGATAATTCGTATTGAAGCTCCACTTTTAGTAATCGATTAACATCTATTTTCCAAATAATAGCCATATTAAAGTCTAACTTATATGAACGTGAGTCTAAATTTATTAAAGTAAATACCAATTAAAGCTACAGCGTTAAATTGATCAATTAAATTTTAAACTAAGTTGTGTTAAACTATCGTAGAGAAAAGTAGTAAAGGATACAAAAATCTTAAAGTATAAGGACAAAATCTTAAAGTATAAGGTACTGATTAAAAGTATGAGTAATGTTACACATAAAGAATATTCACCAAAACAAATCGCCCCCAAAGTTGGGTGCCAATCTTTCTTTGTTACGTGCACAAAAGGATATTGGTAGAAATTGGTGACCAAGGTGCAGTAACAAGGAAAAGAGGAATTAGCCGGAAGCTCAGTCGGTCGGTTCAGCACTTGGATGCATGGGCGTTTTGGCAGGAGAAAGGAAATACATAAAGTTTAAAAAGGGCACCACTTGATTGACTTCTTTATCGCCCTCTATCAAGAAAAGGGCTACGGCCACCTAGGACAAAAGAGACAGCTAAAAGAAAATGGTGAACTAAGTCCACATGGATGAGGAACTGGTTAGGAATTTGATCGTAGATCACAGGATTAATGAAAGAGCTTACAATCGTTTAACACCACTTTTAATATACCCAAAATGAAATAGTACAACTGGTATAAATAATAATTTAAATCCGTAAACCTTTACCCAAAACAGAACGTGATGGAGCGACAACTCGCTGACATAAATACAATTTCGTAAGGAAATATTACCCATACAACAATAAATAATACTATACTTAATAATATAACTACACATGAATCCGCAGTAATCAACTTACCTTTCAACAAAATTATTAATTACTTAAAATGTACCTACACAGACCCCATACGGTTCGGCATCTAGCGTTGACCCTAAAAGAAAAGGATACCCAAACATATATATATATATATATATATATATATATATATATATATTATCCGAAATTTAAATCTTGTAACCCGATATTCCACGAAGAGCTCTACGTCGGATTAGTTTATCGGTTTCCAATCAACCGGACGCAATAAACCCCAAATATAAAGCGAAAATTAGCACTAGATGTCTACCCAGTTGTTTACTTATGTAAGCACAAAATATTATTAAATTTAGTTAATATGATCATTACAGACAAAATAATAAGCGTAAAGCATTTAGAAAAATTTTGAAGGCCAAGTTGATTGCTTTGGCAAAAGCTAAAGCTACCAACAAAAAATTCAAATTAGTGACTTACTTCAAACAGTTTTATAATAAACAACGATTAAAATTGTAATCCAGAAAGAAAAATAATAAATGTTATACAACCCCAATGATAGTAAATAACTATTCCCGTTGAATTACACAGTAATTGAAACCCCAGCAGTTAGCGTAATCTTATGACATACATTGTATATTTAAACTCAACGAGCAGCATTCAGTGAACAAACAGCTGGTTGCATGTACAGTAAACACAGGTAATTCTAACCGTTTTACAATTACGGTTGTTTAGCAGAACAAAGCCAGTATACAAGAAAAGTAAATAGATAATATATACATTCTATTGCAAAGTTAAAGGTAAGTATAAGCAAAACTTTGGAATAACCCAATTTATCTTTTACAGGTACAAATGTATAGTATTACTCTCGATTACTAGAAAAAGGTTTAGCAATAAAGCATAAGCATTAATTTCAGGATTAAAATAATTGCGGAAACACACTAATACAAGTAGCAAGCACAGTAATGTAATGGTTAAGACTTTCAGTAAAGTACAGATAACGAGAGCCTCGTTATATAGAAAACCGATTAAAAGTCACTCACCATAGGTAAATTTTGTATGATGTAACAATAATACTTATCGGAAACTAAACGTAGGTGTACTGTATATTTCTTCTGTTAAGTCGGAAGATATTAGGAGAAGGAGTAATCGTAGATGTTTTCCATTCAGGCTTGAAGACCGCTAACTAATATTTCATCCTCGGACGATGATATCCAAATGTGTTGTCAGAACGGTTTAATTATTCCTTATGGAAGCACGAAATATGTTAATCTTGAGTGAATGTGTAAAGAACCAAAAAGAACCTATATAAGATAAATGTGTTAGAATTTGTTGATACCCCAATTTTAAAATATGATCTTTAGCTGTAGTAACAATTTCAAAACATGTACGCATGCATTTCAAACTATGTCTTGTAAATAAGTAACGAAAGTGAGTAGCTTACCTCTTGATCGAAGCCAAAGTGTAGCAGAAGCAACCAAAAAATTAAAGCCGAACTAAATTGAAGTCCCCAACAGGACTTATTTATATGGAAAAGAATAAAACCAGCAACAGGCTGATTAAAATTTTCTTGAACAATTCAATCCAATTTTTAGGAACACCTTTTCCAAATTTTACATGTTCACTACGCATTTTACCCAAAATGGCGTTTTCCTTCTTATCTGAAGGTACCAGAAAACCAAAAGAACAATAGCCTGATTATTTTCACCAATCCAAAATTTTAAAGTAATCACATGTTTGAACAGTTTAAATTTAACACGATTTTTAGTGCAATGTTGCCATTTTCCAACAACATACAAAGTGAGTCGTAACTTAAAGACCATAAATTCATCAACGAGTTTTACAATCACACAACACAACAAACACACACACACACACACACACACACACACACACACACACACACACACACACACACACACACACACACACACACACACACACACACACACACACACACACACACACACACACACACACACACACACACACACACACACACACACACACACACACACACACACACACACACACACACACACACACACACATTATGGATCATATTGACGAAACTTGGCCAAAACTTGTAAAATGAGGTAATAAGTCGATTTAACGGTAGCGGAAAAAAAACCGATTGCATAACCTTCTATACCTACATATGTATGTATATGTAGGTTGGAAGGTAAAAATGTTATTAAAATTATTGGATTTGTTTTAATTTCCATTTTGTAGGCTGGAAGGCCGTACGTTATTCCACACCAGATATTTAATTTACTATTAGCAGATACTCAAAACGGCCCTAAGAAATTTAATGAAATTTTCAGTTAGTAAATTAGAATATGTACTTTTTATTAATTTTACGAAAACCAGGGTCTAGGAAAACCATAATTAATTTAAGAAACAGCACAAACTTATAACAATTTGATGGATGCATTATTGGTTATAATTTCATATATTTTTAGCTGAAAATAATTAAGTTACATGACTTCAAAGTCCCCGTGTGTAAAATATGTGCAAAAAACAGCCCTTTTTTTATTTCTTTATAAGAGGTAAGTGGTCCACTTACAATTTTCATATTTAATGGCCGTTGGTAGATGTGTATAAGGTAGATTCATGTCAAACATCAAAATAATCGAACACCAAATAAAAAATGATAACGTTCTAAACTCAGGTGTCTTGCTTTTTGAAACCGATCGATTATTACGCAAAGAGAAATACGATATTCAAAATATCAAGGTAATAGGTTTAATGTTTGGAGCTAGAGGTTCCCTTACAAGGAACTATATTGATTTTAGAAAATTTTTTAATCTCGATAAAAATTTAGATAACGAGATTGTAATTAAAATTTTAAAATATTCAGTATATATACTTAGAAACCATTTATTTGGTTCGAAACATTTAACATTTTTAATTAATTATATAATTTTTCATTCAATGAAAATGTTATTATTATTATTATATTCATGTTATTTTTGTTTATACGTTACTATGTCATTTTAGGCAAACTATTATTGTAATAGTTAGTTTTTATGTCAATAAAATATATATATATGAATTTGAAGTACAAGTACTTACCAGTCATTTTGCTTATATTGTTGATGGCTAATTCCACAAACTTTCTACCCCTCGCAAACTCATTTTTTACACTAACACTCAAATAACTTGTTTTCACTTTGGCTTCAATTACCAAATGAGTCCGAATTTGAAACATCGATTAATTTGCAAATTATAATTATGTTAAGAAACGCCCACAGGCTAATATAAGATTTGTTTTAAGAAGGAAATGTCCAAACATTAAACTATTGAAATGTAAATTGTTACTTGTTAAAGCTCTTCTTTTGTAATTATGACATGCAATAAAATTTAGATAACAATCAGTTTGAAACCAGATAAGGATATTGAAAATTCCTTATAATCAATTTAAATATATATCGACCTGCATAAGACGATTAAACAAAAGACCGTTGTCTAATACTTAAATTATTTCTATTGTATAGGATTATGGGGAATATTTAATTATGCACGTGACAAGTATACAAAATAGCATTCTAGGATTATTTTTTTTCAGTTTGAAGTGCAGAAATAATATTACAAATTAAAATAATTCGTACTTTATATCTTCACCTACATGTCGGATAAGTTTCACGTAAATGCTACATTTTATGCTGTAGTTGTCATTTCAATTGTAATGTTAGAATTCAGCGTAAGTACTTTTAAAATTAAATTTTACATGAATTACTCATGTTATATGTACCCAATAATCTTTTTGCACTAATTCCAACGCTACTACTTGGCCTGGTATTGTGAAGGCAGAGTTTATTCAAAATTTCATTAAATAGTGTTTAATCTAAACATAAATATTACCTAATTATCAATGTCTAAAAATTGCCCTTTTAATTTAAATATGAAACATTTTTTTTTCACCTTGTATGTTTATATTTAAAATATTCTTGTTACACGAGTATTTGTAAATACATATTTTGTAACAATTTGTTAGTATAGTTTAAAAATGGTTTTAAATTTCTATAAAACATTTAAATGCCTGGTTTTAAAAAAGATTTAAAAAATTGAAATGCATTGGATTACATAAGCACGCATGGGTCTAATGTGAGTTTGGCCTGCCTATTCAAAATGTTTACAAGTTAAGTCTTCCCGTAAAATATATGTAACATAGTTCACTTATATAATAAACTATTGTTATATTTTACTTTTAAATTGCCATTATTTTATACTTAATCAGCGCAAAATAACAAAAACGTAGCACATGTAACATGTAATACATGTTAATTTTAACGACTAAATAATGTACCACTTAAAAACCTTACCGTAATGACAATGCATTTCATTTATTACAATGAATGATGGGTTAAGAATAAAAATGAATCGAACTTTTGTGTTAAAAGAAAGCGTTAATTGCAAACACTCTATACTTCTAACAAGAAGTAAGTTTTAAAAATGACAACGATTTGTTTATAGTAGTTTAGAAAATTGTTTATAACATAACGAACAAACATCAAGTAAGTGCATTGTTTCAATTATAGTGCAATCATGGATAAATTTATTATTGTCAAAAGTATTAATAAAAATTTTAAAATATTGAAGATGATAACATTACTAAATTAAAATAATTGATTAGACGTGTCAGTTTGACTTTAATTGCTGTTAGAATCAAAATACTATTTTAATTTTCCAGATGTTTATAGATTTCAAATTTATTATGTAAACGTTGTTCCCATTTTCGTGTATATGGTACTATACAGTTAGTCTTTAATCTTACAGTTTGATTTTACCGCGGCAACGTTGTCGGGACGCACAACTACCTAATAGTATATACTCTGTATAAAAAACGTGTTGTGTAAGCAACCCTTACCTCGAGATTCATAGTGACCTGATAACGCATCGGGCTCCACAGAGTACACTTTATATATATATATATATATATATATATATATATATATATATATATATATATATATATATATATATATATATATATATATATATATGTAACGAATGTAAACCTAAGTACAGTTACAGATGTATATGTTAAATATAATAATGCTTTACAATGTGATAAAGTAACTAAGATTCTAATTTTTGCTTTAAATTCAAATATTCTTATAATTAAAAGTTATCACCTTCATTTTTACTATCATCTTCACTCGACTCACCGATATCGATTACTAGAGGTTTTACCATTTCCTCAGCTCCTTTTTGAACGTCCCACCACTGGTTTATTTCCTTTTCAGCATGTAAACTACACTACACCACAGTTCTCTAGTTACTTGGTTTAATGTATCCTAAATAGCGATAAAACATTCTCGTCCCAGAAACCCTGTCTTCCAAGGTTTTGTCGTAGTACTGTTTACAAGTTGAATTGGCAGTGATACGGAGGTATACGTAATGATGAGCGATTTCATCAATTGCATATATTTTTGGAACTTGCAAATCCTTGGCGATTTGTAATAATTCCACTTTGAGCATACCATTCGAATAAGGAATGTTGTGTTTTCTTAAAAATTTAAGATCTTCTTTCTTCCAACTACTTGAGGTTAATTTTTCTACTAATTCAGAATGATAACTGGCATTGTCGAGAATTATCAAACTTGGTTTTTCTAAATTTGGTGAAAGCTGTTATTGAAACCATTTTTGAAATAAATCAGCGTTCATGTTATCGTGGTAGTCTGCTGTTTTACTTGTACTGGAAAATACTAATGATGAATTAGGTATAAAACTATCCTTGTTGCCAGCACGTAGTACGATAAAACTAAAATTTATTCGGTTAAAAATATTTTTAACAAATCAGACTATTTTAATTCCGTTTCCCTTATCCTAGCAGTTTGTTTTTTGTGCTTTTAAAATCATTATCATGCCATGATTTTCGAACGCTTCCTCGACTAAAAATCCACGTCTCATCCAAAAAGACAGGATCGTTACTAATTTCACAACTTTTATTAGCAAAATATTTTCTTAAAAACGTTGCTCGAGCACCAGCATTATGAACTTGCTCCATTAAACGCCTTCTTCCATCGTCAACTTTAAATGCAAAACTAATTTTGTGCAACAATTGTTTCAAACTCGTTTTACTGAATGTAAATATTTTATCTTCCTTGAGTTCAGTTTGAAGTTTTTCGGTAGTAATATGTGAGCCTAAAATTAAACAGTGATTAACTCCATTTCAACAATAATTTCTGAATTATTTATCAGTTGCGTGCATGGTGTAAATTTTTCGTTTCAAAACGTCTTTCACGTATTCGTCGACATCCTCAGACTTCTACTTCAAACGCAGCCTATGCGTATGCGGTGAATCCGGCGCCGATTTCCCAGATTCTAAAGCGAGAGCTATTCTTGCCTTTGTCCGAGTTACGGTTTTCTCGGAAATGCCGCAAGCGAGAGCAGTTCGCTGCAACGTAATATTACATAAATATAATTTTATGTGTGAAAATTATTAGTGTACCTGGATAAAGGAAGTTAAAGATAAACTTGGCCCCCCGTTATCGCGTTCCATCTCGAAATAATGCAGTACATTCATTAACATTACTTGAGTTTGGCTTTTCAAAGATTTACCTTTTAACCACATCATTATTTGCTGCAAAATAAATAAATTCATTCAATGAATTGGAAATACATTTTGCATTATAAACTTGCCTCGTAATAGTGAATATTAATAATAATAGTTTTGAAAAAAACTGTTGTTTACAAATGCAATGAAAACTAATAAATTACGAAGTGAAAGATAAATCATTATAACTACAAAACGCGATGCTACTATACGTAACGAAATACGAAGAATGATTTGAGGTTAAATAGCCCAGAAGATATCTGAAAGCGTCATGCGCTTTGACTTTAGAATCGACATACGTTTTTAAGTCCTGCATTTAAATATATAGCAGACGTATATATTATGTAACCCGTCTTTCTTTAATAGGGAACTTCGCACTACGATAAAGGGAAACAGAAGCATTTCACACAATAATTATATCCTCATTCTCGAGTCCGCCATGAGACACCTCTCTCCGGCGCTACTATAGTATATAATTTATAACATAAACAAAGAACATATATATATATATATATATATATATATATATATATATATATATATATATATATATATATATATATATATATATATTCAAAAATATATGCAAATAAGAGTATATATCAGAATAAAGGAATTGAAATAAATCCATTTTGATTATTATCAATTATAATTGAGCTGTCATATTTATTTAACGTTAAATCATACAGCAGAGCAAACACGAAAAATACTTTACTTCGACGATATGTTGTAACACCATTCAGATCGTGAAAGATACATAAGATTATAATAGAAATGTATAGAATTTTTTTAGCTATGAAATAATATTAATGGTACAAAATAATTTATTAATCCAATCTAATTTAATTAGGTAGTGTATCTGTAGATCTGAAGACATATTGAAATGAAATTTAAGTAATAGCATTTTATAATTGTATTTAGGTAGTTTTAACATAATGTAACGAAGGGAGAACGTTAAATGCTCCCACATGCAAGTGCGACGGTGGTGTAATGGTCAGCATAGTTGCCTTCCAAGTAGTTGATCCTGGTTCGATTCCCGGCCATCGCATGTTTTTTAATCTATTTCATCGTACAAATTTAATCGCATTTTGCTTTGAAGTGTTACATATTTATCTCTTAGTAATTATTTGTTTGCACTTCGTGGATTGAAAGTAACACTGAAGTGTTACTTTTAATCTCTAGGGATTAAAAAATAATTTAATCCTCCGAGGATTAGAAAATAAATAATTCACTCTACCTACTAAATAATAATTTTATTAATAAAAATCAGCAATTAACATTTAAGATAACATCTACTTTTGATTAACATTACGGATATATTTACATTTGTACAGTTATTAAAGTTAAAAAATTAGAATTAAGAATATTATTGAATGATGTTGAAACGATAGATAGCATTTATTTGGTTTTCTGAATCAATTTTTTTTTTCATTTTCATGCCCAAAAATTTTTTCTGATACAATTTTTTTGTTATTTATAGTTTTCAACATATCCCTCATATATGTCACTATTAGTTTTCACCATTACCATCGATTTCACCTTGGAATAATTCACCCACAAGGTGGACGCACGTACAGTTTTGCTTTTTTCGTTGAAATATGTTAAAAAGACATTTTCATTGATTTTGTATCTTCTTTTGACGGCACCATGTTATAAAATCTTCATAAGATTTTTCATACACTTTTCTGGATTTTGAGGGCAATAGTTGGCTAACAGCCTCTTCAGCCGCTGCTTCAATATCAAGCTCATCCATTTTCGCAACTACGCGTCGGTAACAAACTAAGTTTTCACAATAGCGAATGTTGTTTATTATTTATTTACTCGTTGTTATGGCATTGAAATATCTGGGATTTTAAAAATAATTTATAAATTTCATTAACCTTCGAAGTGACTTTTCTAATAATTTAAATTTATCATAGATGTAATATTTGAATCTTCAGAAAATAATATAATTATTTCTATTATTACTCCACGAAGTGCAAAAAATAGTATAGATACCACCGGATTGAAGTTCCTTAATGCCTTGAATAGTTGTTGGTCTCGGGTTAAAAAATTCTATTCGCGGGATTAAATGAGTCACTTTAATTCCTTGTTATCTAATGTACTATTATGGCACATTAATTAAGCTTACGTTTCCTATTCACCATTTCATCTCAAATTCAGAAATGCGTATTACCCAACATTTATTCCTCTATTCTATTTAAAGGTGAAAAATTATTTACTATTACGCCACACGCGTAAAAGGTGTCGAATATACCAAATAAACCTGAAATAAATGTTTTTCTTCAGACCTTAATAAAAGATGACATTTTACACTTCACCTGACAACGTTAAAGTTTGACATTTTTACCGGTGGCTGCAAGTCCTTTGCATCCCTTCGCAGCGGATGCAAAAGTAATGTAAGTTAATAATTCACAATTTGGAAAACAAATTTCTTGTTTAGAGTTATAAAGACTAAAGTACAATGTTTAAAACTAACATTTTCTCTAAAATAAAATCCGCCAGAGGTAACAGTGGAGGTCTCCCTGCGTTCTAAGGAAATGGTCTTTAATTTTTCCTCTTCTACATGAACTTCTGTACTCGTAGCGCTTGCAAAAATGTTCAAGGCTGCCTCTTTTTTTATTGCTAGAGAGTCTTCAATATAACGCTCAGCTACAGTGCTGGATTTCCAGCCACCATGGCGCTTCAAGCTCATTAAATTTGCGCCGCCGTCCACCAAAAGTGTAGCTGAGGTTCTTCTTAGACAATGCCCTGTGTATTCTGTATAGGTCGCTAATTTTAATAAAAAGCTACCTCCTTGGGAACACTACGTATTTTATGGATTCCCATCACCTCTCTTGAGCATTTTCCATTTCTATATTTCAAAAAACATCGGCGATAATTCATATCTCGTGGGCGCTAAGCAACATATTTGTTATACAAATTTAGGGAAGATTCCCCTACAACTGTAAATGATTGAATTTTTTTTGTTTTGCTATCTTGAATTTTAAGGTTCTCAATGTCATCTTCATCAATTCATCGCAACGACGATACCAATAATAAAACTATCTAAAAAAAATACAAAATGTAAAGACTTGTTTTCATTCTATTTCTAAAACTTACCTTCATTGCCAAGTATTTTTTGTCCGACGCTTCCGATAAAAATTTGTTAAATTGGTCTTTTGTAAATACTTTGGCCTGCTTTGGGGTATATTCATCATTCTGCTTCTTTAGATATGCACGAAGTTTCAAGTATTTGCTAATATCTGCGCCATGTCGAATGCTCAATAATGAAATTATCATCGAATATTGGGACCACATTATTGAGCTTTTCATTTCATTTTGTTGCTAATTCGACAACATAAGTTAACATTACGGTTTCAAAGGAGCTTTTAATATTTTTTTCATCGCACCATTTTATAAATTGCTGAAAAGCGCGTTAATAGATTTTGCTCGATCTTGTAGGTAATAGATCATTTATTGCTGTTTTAGCCGCTTCGGTAATTTCTGACGGCGTGTAAGTTCTCCAAATCCATCATACTGCTAACAATGTAATATTTTAATTTACACAAATAGGAACAAAAAGCTTAATAAAATACTTACAATAACACGGAGAATCTTCACAACCTTCAACTTATTTAATGCATTGTTTTCAACGAAACCTACCAACTTCTAAACACTATAAATACTAAAAAACACTAAAAACACTAAAAAACACTAATAATCACTAAAAAACACTAAAAAACATTAAACAACACTAAAAACACTAAAAAACACTAAAAACACTAAAAACACTATAAAACACTAAAAAATACTACAAAACACTAAAAAACACTAAAAACACTAAAAACTAAAAACACTAGAAAACACTAAAAACACTAAAAACACTAAAAACATTAAAAACACTAAAAAACACTAAAAAAACACTAGAAAACACTCAAAACGCTAAAAACACTAAAAACACTAAAGAACAGTAAAAATACTAAAAAAACATCAAAAAACACTAAAAACACTAAAGAACACTAAAAACACTAAAAAACACTAAAAAACACTAAAAACACCAAAAACACTAAAAACACTAAAACACTAAAAAACACTAAAAAACACTAAATACACTAAAAACACTAAACACACTAAAAAACACTAAAAACACTAAAAAAACACTAAAACACACTAAGATACTAAAAAACCCAAAAAAACACTAAAAAATACTAAAAACGCTAAAAAACACTAAAAAACACTGAAAAGCACTAAAAAACACTAAAAACACCAAAAACACTAGAAACACTAAAAACACTAAAAAACACTAAAACACTAAAAAAACACTAAAAACGCTAAAAAGCACTAAAAAACACTAAATACTAAAGAACACTTCAACTGCTACTTGCCAGAGCACGCTAAGTAAATCTAACTATTCCTCATTTTCACAATCTAATTATTTTTCCTTATTTCACATTTAAGTGTTAAAAACGTCTTAAGAAAAAATAGTATGCTTTATGCGGCACAAAGTGACTTTTGTGGTTCACCTGTATCTACCTACACGTCTTACTTTTTTTAATGCACACTCGTATGTCAAAGCGTTTTCCGGTATTCTGTTGATTTTAACCAATGACTTCATTAATATATTTTTTTTTAATTATAACCCACTTTTTTTCGTGATTTGGTTACGATATTCAATTACCTAAAGGACAATATAAAAATGTTGATTTCCTACATAAGAAAATTTTGGAGAATTAAATTATCTAATAAATACTTACGATAACACGGAGAATCTTCACAACCTTCAACTTATTTAATGCATTGTTTTCAACGAAACCTACCAACTTCTAAACACTAAAAAACTAAAAAACACTAAAAAACACTAAAAACACAAAAAAACACTAAAAACACTAAAAACACTAAAACACTAAAAACACTAAAAACACTAAAAACACTAAAAACACTAAAAAACACTAAAACACTTAAAAAACACTAAACAACTATAAAAAACACTAGTAAACACTAAAAACACTAAAAGCATTAAAAAACGCTAAAAAACACTAAAAACACTAAAAAAACACTAAAAATCACTAAAAACACTAAAAACACTAAAAAACTAAACACTAAAAACACTAAAAAACTAAAACACTAAAACGGTAAAAAACACTAAAAACACTAAAAAACACTAAAAACACTAAAAACACTAAAAACACTAAAAACACTAAAAAACTAAAAACACTAAAACACTAAAAAACACTAAAAACACTAAAAAACACTAAAAACACTAAAAACACTAAAAACACTAAAAACACTAAAACGGTGAAAAACACTAAAAACACTAAAAAACACAAAAACACTAAAAACACTAAAGAACACTAAAAACACTAAATAACACTAAAAACACTAAAAAACACTAAAAAACACCAAAAACACTAAATGCACTAAAAACACTAAAAACACTAAAAAACACTACAAACGCTAAAAAAACACTAAAAACACTAAAAAATACTAAAAAACACTAAAAACGCTAAAAAACACTTCTACTGCTACTTGCCAGAGCACGCTAAGTAAATCTAACTATTCCACATTTTCACAACCTAATTATTTTTCCTTATTTCGCATTTAAGTGTTAAAAACGTCTTAAGAAAAAATAGTATGCTTTATGCGGCACAAAGTGACTTTTGTGGTTCACCTGTATCTACCTACACGTCTTACTTTTATTAATGCACACTCGTATGTCAAAGCGTTTTCCGGTATTCTGTTGATTTTAACCAATGACTTCATTAATATATTTTTTTTTAATTATAACCCACTTTTTTTCGTGATTTGGTTACGATATTCAATTACCTAAAGGACAATATAAAAATGTTGATTTCCTACATAAGAAAATTTTGGAGAATTAAATTATCTAATAAATACTTACGATAACACGGAGAATCTTCACAACCTTCAACTTATTTAATGCATTGTTTTCAACGAAACCTACCAACTTCTAAACACTAAAAAAACTAAACAACACTAAAAACACTAAAAACACTAAAAAAACACAAATAAACACTAAAAAACACTAAAAAACACTAAAAACACTAAAAACACTAAAACCACTAAAAAACACTAAAAAACACTAAAAAACACTAAAAACACTTAAAAAACACTAAACAACTATAAAAAACACTAGTAAACACTAAAAACACTAAAAGCATTAAAAAACGCTAAAAAACACTAAAAACACTAAAAAACACTAAAAATCACTAAAAACACTAAAAACACTAAAAACACTAAAAACACTAAAAAACTAAAACACTAAAACGCTAAAAACACTAAAACACTAAAAACACTAAAAACACTAAAAACACTAAAACACTAAAAACACTAAAAAACACTAAAAATACTAAAAAAACACTAAAA
The DNA here is from genome assembly GCA_036346205.1 of Vesta saturnalis. Lineage (NCBI taxonomy): Eukaryota > Metazoa > Arthropoda > Insecta > Coleoptera > Lampyridae > Vesta > Vesta saturnalis. The sequence goes on along the minus strand of JARFJB010001084.1, from coordinate 1,206,065 downwards.
ACACTAATAAACACTAAAAACACTAAAAAACACTAAAAACACTAAAAACACTAAAAACACTAAAAACACTAAAAAAACACTAAAACGGTGAAAACACTAAAAACACTAAAAAACACAAAAACACTAAAAACACTAAAGAACACTAAAAACACTAAATAACACTAAAAACACTAAAAAACACTAAAAAACACCAAAAACACTAAATGCACTAAAAACACTAAAAAACACTACAAACGCTAAAAAACACTAAAAACACTAAAAAATACTAAAAAACACTAAAAACGCTAAAAAACACTTCTACTGCTACTTGCCAGAGCACGCCAAGTAAATCTAACTATTCCACATTTTCACAACCTAATTATTTTTCCTTATTTCGCATTTAAGTGTTAAAAACGTCTTAAGAAAAAATAGTATGCTTTATGCGGCACAAAGTGACTTTTGTGGTTCACCACGTTGGTCCGTCAAACCTACAGATTCGCCACAGAAAGAGTCCCATTAGCTCCTTATCACATAATAGACTATTTTTAAATAGTACCTTATGCCAAGTGACATCTCGTTTGAAAGGTATTAAAATTACCTATTCAGTCATACTAATTTTGGTAGGGTTTAAGTTGATTTTGATAGAAAAATTAAATAAATACTAAAATTATAGTTTGGCATTTAATTAATCAAGATTGTAAAGTCTGGCTCTGGTTAATTGTAAAAAAGTTGACGTTTTTTAATTCTCTCGTTGTTTTTACTTTGATAAGTTTTTATACCTTGACTATTCAGTTTAATTATTCTTTAACGCGACGTTTAAGTGTCTACATAGACAAAATGGTACGTACGGTAGCCGACAAAGTAGCAGCTATCTTAATAATTGATGAATGTTAGAAACAATTTCCATGCAGCGTTGCCCTATATCGAGGACTTATTTGAGGGAATTTCTTCAGAAGTTTGAAGCAACCGGTAGTGTTCAAGATGTCAAACGATCTGGTCGACAAACAACTAGTGACGACAAAAAAATCGACATAATTGCAGAAATGGTAGTACATCCTACTTCTTCTACAGCCCAAGTTGCGTCTATCTGTGAAGTCAGTCAAAGGACAGTACATAGGGTGTTGGCTAAAAACAAATTTCATCCATGCAAATTAAAAATGGTGCACCAACTTTCAGACGATGACCCCGACCGAAGATCAGAATTCTGTGAAAATATGTCCAATCAAATTATTCAACACCCAGACTACATAAAATCAATTTGTTTTAGTGACGAAAGTACTTTCTTCCTCATTGGAAACGTTAACACACAAAATGTGAGATATTGGAGTGACACAAATCCTCAAATCTTTCGTGAAAAACATACTCAATTTCCAAAAAAAAAAATTAATGGTTGGGCAGGTATTTTGGGAAACCACATAGTTGGACCTGTTTTTCTCAATGCTAATTTAACCGATGAAGATGTTACAAAACGCAATTGAACCGTTAATTCTTGAAATTTTGGAAGATAATCTAGATGAATTCGGCAACTTGGAAATAACGTTCCAACAAGATGGTGCTCTTGCACACTATTATGGTGCAGTAAGACGTTACTTGGATGAAGAATATCGTGGCAGATGGATTGGACGACGAGGTCCGGTAGAATGGCCACCTCGGTCACCAGACCTGACAACATTAGATTTTTCTTTGTGGGGGTACTTAAAATCTAAGGTTTAGGCTACAGTACCTGGCAGTATGCACATTTTGAAACAAAGAATTGTTGAAGAATGTAGAGCAATTTCCGCAGACACATTTGAACTAGTACGACAAGGGTTTAGCAATAGGATGCATTACTGTCAGGAATTAAGTGGAGCACATTTCCAACATTTACTATAAGAATTGGTCCTTGAATCGTGATTAATTAAATGCCAAACTATAATTTTAGTATTTCTTTAATTTTTCTGTCAAAATCAACCTAACCCTAACAAAATTAGTATTACTGAATAGGTAATTTTAATACCTTTCAAACGAGATGTCACTTGCCATTAGGTACTATTTAAAATTTGGTCACTGTGGCCCTGTGACGTCATTTATGATTATTACGTCACTTGTCATGACTAGTTGAGAAGCTTATATCCGTTTATATTCACCCTCCAAATTTCATTAGTATAAGTAAAACCGTTCAAAAGATACAAGGGGGGGGGACTTTTGACTAGCACTGTATATATATATATATATATATATATATATATATATATATATATATATATATACTAGCTCGTCTATTTGCTAGTATATCTCGGTAGAATGTTTACTGCAGATGGTACAATTGAGAGCGAGATTGGACGAAGAGTCAATGCTGGAAGGAAAGTGATTGGAAGTATGTGGACGATAATGAGAAATGAAAGCATGAGCCTAGCTGCGAAACGAGCAATCTATAATGGCGTATTCGTCCCGTCAGTACTGTATGGAAGTGAGACATGGGTATGTCAAAAAAAGCACGAAAGAAAAATAAATGCCGTGGGTATGAGATTTCTGAGGAGCGCATGTGGTAAAACGAGAAGGGACAAGATAAAAAATGAATCCATAATGAGGGAGTGTGGTGAGGAAAAGACGATGATGGATAGATATAAAAGTTGTACATTACGTTGGTTTGGTCACATTGAGAGAATGAACAACGCAAGATTAACGAAACAAATATATGTGGGTGAGGTTAGGGGAAAGATCGGTTCTGGTAGGCCGCGTAAAACTTGGCTGAATGTAGTAGAATCTATGATAAAGGAAAGAAAGATAAGGAGTTTTAAAAACAAAAGGGAATGTCAGAGACTACGTATGAATCTTGCGGAAGCTAGGGAGGTATGCGGAGATAGGAAAGCATAGCGAAGGATTGTGAATGAAAAATAAATAAGCGGCAGGGATTGTATGCCTACCCCGCAAGGGAATGGCGTGAAGGTTAAGTTATATATATATATATATATATATATATATATATATATATATATATATATATATATATATATATATATACATAATGTGTATAATGTATAATGTGAGTAGGATTGCACTCCCTATAACAATGAACGTTCTATGCGTAATCTGAAATAGTATGGGTTTAACGACTCATGAAACAAACAATTATTTTTATTTATGGTAGGGTTCAAAATATTCTACACACAGGGTTAGACCGCATTTTGAACAAAAAGACAAAGGTTTTTTCTGGAAATTCGGAAATTGGCATCTACGATGTTTTTCCCTCCGTCTTACCCAATGGCTGTTTCCATCATACCGAACATCATGCACTACGCCATACACGTTGTGTTTCCGACAGGTAGAATGGCCTAGTTTTAAATAAAATGTGGCAACACTTCTTTGGAAATCTAAACAAGATAAAGAACCTGGCCCGTGAATTTTTCTGTACAAAATCCATGCTTCGTTATGGATATGTCGATCATTCTTGTAATTAACTACCAGTACCATTTTTTGTCTCTAATCCTAATAGCATATTTGCCAACTATCCAGTCATAATGATCAACACCTCCCATTGATTGTACATCTTGATAAAATTAGGTTGGGGGACATGCATTTTTTGTTGTTTAGATTTACACTACCTTAAAGCATTACCTAGTGGTTCAATGGTGTTAAAATTTGTACCGATTGTGACACATTTGTTATCGTTCCATTTTAAGATTAAAAATTTACCATTTTTGTCAAATCGATAATCACGCTCTTTCTTTGAAGGTTCTTTTGAATTTAAAAGTGGGCATTTATCTGGAGGACAAGAAATGTATAGATTATTGCAGTATATACCTGTTGCATGAAATCCAATTGATTTTAGATGAATCAGTATGTTACGATTTGTAAACGATTACTAAAAGATCTGTAATAACTTGCGAACCTTGCAGTAAACCCGGAGTTGCATTTTTACCTCTGCCAGTATAAACAAAAAATTTGTAGCAATATCCATCTGAACTACATAGCGCCCACAATTTATATCCAAATCGAATTGGTTTTGCATGTATAAATTGCTTCATACGATTGTGCCCATTGTATTTCGCAATCATTTCATCAATTGATAAATGAGTAGAAAATGTATCCCATTGTTGAAATTCTTGGTTTATTTAATTTATTAGTGGACAAATTTTATAGCACCTACAAAGAAACACATAATGTTAGAATTCTGACATTGTCATTATACGTTATTTTATTTACTTATCAGTCAAATAAATTTGGTAGTTATTACAACAGTCAAAAACTGATTTCAATTTCAAGTATATATTTCGAGACATTGCATCCGCTACAAGTTGTATTCTGGTGTCTTCATCTGTACTCCAATATACTTTTTCAGAAGGTAAACTATGGTAACCAGAAAATATTAAAAATCCAATAAACGTTTTTAATTCCTGAACAGTCACAGTAAAATCAGTAAATTTTTTTTACAGATTTATGATATCTTTCCGTTTCTTCTTTAAATAAATTATAAACATCGTCTGATAAAAATTTTTCAAACAATTGTACAGGAGATAAATCATGTATTTCAACACTAATCATTTTAATTTTCTCATTTTGAGCCTGTGTCTCTTTTATTGTGTTTGTATAGGATGGCTGATATTTATGCCAACGCGGAGTAATATTAGTTAATTTATTTTTACCTGTACTTGTTGAAGAGCTTTAATCGGGTTTCTTACGAGTACATTGCGTATCAGGATTATCATTACGATTAGACACATTAGCTCCTTCTAACTGAACTTATATATTTCCAGGAATATCATTTATTTCATTTTCACCTGTAATGTCTTCGTCGTCTTCATTACAATCACTTAAAACGTGCGGATTCGGTGACAAAACAGATGTATCTACACTATCCGCATTTTCCGCTTACTTGCCATGTTTTACACCACAATAAATGCACTAAATGAATAAGGAAGCATCGCCTCTAATTTTTTTACCAACAATCTCTCCAAGAATCATCTAGCCTGGAGGTTTAAATTCAAGGTATAAACGTATACGAATTGGAACAGTGTCCTATAAATATGACATCATATTTTGTACTTGTTAATGATAAGATTAAGGTCTGAAAAAATTATGCAGTTTTAGCAAACAAACTTTCTATTTATGAATTCTGAACAGAAAAGTTACATAATTTATTGAATTTTCAGAACAACTAAGGAAAACTAAATGCGTGACAAGCGAAGAAAAAACAACCCTTCTTGTAAATTATTTTTCTGTTAATAATTACTAATTTCTAATAAAAGTAAAGGTACAATCTTGCTCCTAAAAGATGACAAAGTAACATAAAAGTAAAAAAAAATACATATGTGAATTACAACCAAGGTATAAAAATTGCTATTTTTGCTGTCCTATACAGGGTGACAATTCTTAACTAAGCTTCTATGGGTAACTTTGTTATTATTAACAGCTACAGAGTCGGCTTAATTAGCAATATTGGGCAGAATTTCAAAACCAATCAAATAAGTTTTGACCAGTGTTGCCAACTTTCGTAGTTATTTACAAAAAAGTAAAAATGAGCCGAATTTTCAAACTCAAATCTCTTTGAAACCGTTGCAAATAAAGCTAAAATACAGGAGAAGTAATTAATAGATATTTTTACTAACTTAAAGATAAGCCTATTTTTTAATTTATTTTGCATTTCATTTTTGAGGTATAACACAAGGTTACTTTTTTTTAAATGGGACGTACAGTTTATTTTAATCCTATTAAATAGCATATTTTTCACTGATTTCAAAAATGTAAGTTTACCTTATTTATAAGAAGTAGTTTTCTTGTAATTTAATAAAAACGTAAAGTTAAAATTGAGTATCAGTTTTAAAAAATAGAGCGCCTTGGAATGAAATAAAACGAAACAAATTTAACAGTTGCATTTTTATTTATGTTTATTTTAGTTAAATTAAAATTTAAATAGTATTTATTATTTAAAAAATGTGATTCTCTAAAAAATAAACATAGAGTATTCCTGTGAAGAAAAGAACGATATGTTATTTTGCTATTATATTTCTAATCGTGATGAAAATACAGCGTCGGAAATGTATTTACTGAGGTACAGTCGGCGCCGTAGAAATCGGGACACGTAATATGTTGTGTTGTAATAAATTTATGATTTATTGTTGTGAAATTCTAAAATTATACTGGTTTTGATATTAATATTCAATAGCATAAAATTGCCCAGCAAATTATTTAACAAATATATAATACAACAAAAATAACTAATACTTTGTCATTGCACCATTATTAACAATTATTGCCTCTAAACGTCTTGGCATGAAATTAGTAAAAGCTAAAAGAACATTTTGATCTAAGTTTTCCCAGTGCTCTATAATACAGTCATGCAGTTCATCATAACTTCTGGGATGAAAGTTGCGTCTACACATATTCTTAACTATCAAGCCCCACACATTTTCAATGGACTTTAAATCTGGGCTCCTAGAAGGCCATCGTAAAACTGTAACGTTGTTGTTTGCAATCCAATTCCGAACCACATTTGAAGTATGGATCGGAGAGTTATCATGCTGGAACGTGAACTCTTGAAGAATTTGTTGAACTGTCGGTAACAATATGTTCTCTAAAATGTTAACATAAACGGGTCCAGTTAACCTTTCTCCAATATCCCAACAGATTCCAGGACCTTGAGAATTTATCCAGGCCCACATGTTGACACCGAAATGACCACTTCTTCTTACTTCATGGATGTATCGTTCATCATATCGTGCATTAACAGGCCGATAAACTCTCACACGGCCACTGTGGCATGATTGAAATAATTTTTCGTCTGAGAAAATAATGTTGTTCCAAAACCAGCATCCCTGTTAATGTATTCGTTTGCAAAGGCCAGTCTCTCTTGCTTATTTTGTTCAGTTAAGAATGGTTTATTTGCCGCTGAACAATTTTTTAGCCTGCTTGCCTTTAAACGCTTCTGAGCAGTTCGAACGCTTCCAGGAAAATTTGTCTCTTCTACTGCAGTACTTGCAAATTCGAATGGGTTTTCCCTATGAAATTTACCAGCTCTTAATCTTGCTCCACATTAGATACACTTTTGCGTCCCGTTCCAGGTGTTCTTGACAATGCATGTTCTCGTCTCCACTTCTGCCTTATTCTGTCTACTGTGCTTTTTCCAACGTTAAACTGACCCGTAAGTTGTCGTGTAGACCACCTGTCTTCCAGTCGTTGAAGTATTCTTGCCATAGTAACTTCATTAATATGAGCTGCCATAATAACTTTGACAATAAGCGTAAAATTCTAACAATCACACTCAAAACCATAGGAACTGCAAATGTCTGGTTAAGTCTGCTTTACGCGATACAAAAAAAAATGCATGAGAATTTATTACAGTACTTGTCCCGATTTCTACGGCGCCGACTGTACATGGAAAGAACGCAACCTGCTAAAAAATATGGACCAATGATTTTAGTGCCTAAAACACCGCACCATACTTTTATTGAGAAAACATGTTGATCTCGTCTTTCTAAATAACTACGAAAGTTGGCAACACTGGTCCAAACTCAAAACCCATTTGAAACAAATTTGCATTGTGAGCAGGAGCTCTATCTTGTTGGAAATAATGAAAAGCGAGTATTAAATTTAATGGAACTTCGTCCATCATATTTTTAAATTCATTTCTTAAAAAAATTAAGTAGCGTTCAGCATTTAAATGTTGTTCAAAAGAATATGGACCAATGATTTTAGTACCTAAAGTACCGCACCATAAGTTTATTGAGAAAACATGTTGATCTCAACTCTCTGCAGTTAAATGAGGATTTTGTTGAGCCCAGTAAATGTGATTTTTTCTCTTAAATAAGCAATTGTTGGTAAACTTGGCTTCGTCCGTAAACAAAATTGATTTAGAAAAGTCATTGTTTCTTCAATGCCCTTCAATAAACCAGGTAGCGTAATTTAATTGTCTTTCAAAATCTGCAGGATACCAAGTATTTCCAACGTGTTGACGGTAAGCTTCGAAGTTATTTTGTTTCAAGATTATCCGTGCTTCTTCTCTTGATGTATTACATTTGAGTCCAATTTCCCGTACAGATGCAGTCGGTTTGATATTATTATAAGCCAGAACATTTACTTCGGTTTCTCCATTAAATTTTTTCTGCGTCTTTTGATTTTTTGAAAGACCCGTATTGCTTTAAATTAGTTTCCAGTTTACGAAATAATCTTTTATCAGGTTGCCTTCTTTCCATGTACCTCTGTAAATATATTTTCGACGCTGCATTTTCATCACGATTAGAAGCAAAATAACATACCGTTCTTTTCTTCACAGGAATTCTCCATATTTATTTTTTAGAATATCACCTTTTTTAAATAAGGAGTACTATTTAAATTTTAATTTAATTAAAATAAACATAAATAAAAATGCAAGGGTCAAATTTGTTTTGTTTTGTTTCATTCCAAGGCGCTCTATTTTTTAAAACTGATGTTCGATTTTAACTTTACAATTTTTACTAAATTACTAGAAAACTACTTGTTATAAATAAAGTAAGCTATACATTTTTGAAAACAGTCAAAAATATGCTATTTAATAGGACTAAAATAAACAATACGTTCAATTAAAAAAAAAAAGTATCTTTGTATTACATCTCAAAAATGAAATGCAAACTAATTTTAAAAATAGGCTTTTATCTATCTATCAATTACTTCTCTTGTATTTTAGCTTTATTTGCAACGGTTTCAAAGATATTTGAGTTTGAAAATTCGGCTCATTTTCAGTTTTTTTCTAAATAACTGGGAGAGAGTTGGCAACAGTGGTCAAAACTCAAAACGTCATTTGATTAGTCTTGAAATTCTGTCGAATATTTTAACCGACTCTGTAGCTGTTATAATAACAAAGTTACCCATAGAAGCTTAGTTAAAAATTGTCACCCTGCATATATGACACCGGTACTTAATGGGTTAAGAAACGCGACGTCGTAATCCTTGTACATCATCATCTCCGATGTCATTATAGCCACTAATTGACGGAACATTTTACGAAAATTTCTAGGTTGGCAACGTTTGATCCGGAATTGTCATGCATAATGTGACTCTTAAAAAATGTATCAAAAACAGGATGCGTTCAGTGAAAAACTTTGATGCCAGTAACGTCGCGATAGTATATTTGGCAATTTCACGTATTTCAAGGGGCGTACATGCAAGATTATCGTCTATTTTCGTTTGTGACAGACTTTTGATAAAACAAAAGGTGACCAGATCAAATTTGCACTTTTACAATTAAGAAAATACCAACCGCCACAATAACCCATAAATTAACTAAAGTAAATTTTTTTTAAAAGCGGCATAAAAAGGGCAAATTACAAAAAAATAGCATAAATAATGTGCTTCATAAGAGCTCGAAGCATCCATTCTTTAAAAAACTCGTAGCTACGCCACTCGTTTTAAATGAAACTTGGTTTTTAATGTACTATTTCAGAGAATCATTTATTTATGGGAATTAATAAGCATAAAAGTTTATAAGATTCATTGATTTGTTTGAAACATCTAACAATTACGTCAAGAATGAGAACTGTTTTATTACCAGGTGGCAGTCTGATCAACATAAAATTTTCCATTTGGAAAAACACGAAAGTTAAAGAAAGCGATGAGAAATATTAATGCGCGTATTAATGCGCGATTAACGATCTAGACTTTCTCACCGTTAATCGCCTTCATTAATACACTTGATGGTTAAATAACTAGTATTAGAAATCACGGTAATATCGTCATCACTAATAAAATCAAATGTGCCAATAAAACAAATGTCTACAAGCTGTGCGGTATCAAGAAATTATTAGTGTTTGATGCGAGTTATATTTTTAATTCTCGTTAATTTCCGCTAGTCTAATTAATTATGACACATTTAACAAATACACAACGCCTAGAAATTTTAATTTATCTGGGATGTGAAAACCTTGCGAGAACACAACAAGAAGTGTGTGACATGTTTAATACGAAATATCCAGATCGACCTACATATTATACAATCAACTGTTAGTAAAATTCAGAAAAACTTAGAGAGGCTGCACAGGTGACAGGGCTTCTGCATGAGTTTCGGAATCCGCAACAAGATAATTGTCCGCTAACCACACCACATTCTCCTTTCTCAAAACGTTTCGGATACTTTAAAAAGTGGTCGTTTAGCGGTGATGAATAAAAATAAACTTGAGGTTTGAGAAAAATGTGCTTTTAAAATTAGACTTGTTCACGAACTTAATGAAGATGATCCCGACCTGGTCTGAAATTTTGCGATGTATAATGAACTTTCTTCAAACAAATGAACGTTTTTGTTATCGTATTATATTACGGATGAAGCTGCTTTTCGTTTAAATTAAACAGTTAACCGCTCGAACTGCACGTATTGTAGTAAATAAAATGTATGTTTAAGGCACATACTCATTATCCACAGAAAGTAAACGTATGGCTTGGAATAGTAGGCACAAGAATAATAGGTCCTTCTTTCTTTGATGGAATTCTTAACTGAGTTTCTCCAAAATCGTCTAATTCCAGCACTTTCGACGCTTTACTCAAATCCAGATGTGCCAAATAGTACCATCAAGATGGTGCTCCACTACACTATGCGCTCCCAGTTCGTAATTCTTTAAATCACTGCTATTATGTAAGGTGGATAGATAGATGAAGACAAATAGAGTGGCGTGCTACCTTATCTGATCTTACTCCTCTGGATTATTTTTTCTGGAGCTCTCTAAAATCGAAAGTGTATGTTACTAAGCCGCACGACATCGAAGAGATCTGAACAATCGTAATAGGCAGACAATTCAATGAATCGGAGAACATGTCATTGAGAACGTTTTAAGAGAATTTTTAGTTATACTTGCTTATATTGGCACGAATCCAAAGGATGGAATTTTGAACATTTACTTCGCGAAAGTTATGTTCTTTATTCAAATTAAAATCGTTTTATTACATTAATTTCTAATTAAAGTATTTATTAAACAATAAATGATTTATTTTTCCAAAATTTTCTTATGTAGAGAATCAACACTTTTGTGCTGTCATTTAGGAAATTGAATAACGTCACAAAATCACGAAAAAATGTGGCTTGTAAAAAATATGTTAATGACGTCATTATTTAAAAACATGTACTTCAGTTTTAATTGATATATTCTATACCTTTTACGCGCACTGTATCTGATTTGACAGTATTGTAATACGATGTGACAGTAATACGGAAAAATAAAAAAAAAAACGTTAAAATCTAGTTATGATGCTTTGCCACTGTGTCATTTGTGGCAAATATGTTTCAAATATTTTGATTTAGATAAAATTCGTATTCAAAATTTCAATTTTCTTGTAGACTTATGTAACACGTCAGAGTGGCCCATAATTTCGTGTACTAGCAATATCTACGTTACTTTAAGAGAAAAGACGTTTGTTATAGAGGAGTAATTTTCACAGTGCCAAGGAAGGTTTAGGTTTCTAACGCACTTATTGAAATATCTACAGAGTGATTCAAAAATAAAAAACATCGTCAATATTTAATTTATATACATGTCACACCCTGTTGAGAACGATGTGCTATGTATTTATTATTTCCGTTGTGACGCTGTCACATTATTATGTTTTTATTTATTTCTTTATATTGTAATCATTGAAGTTTGTGTATTTTTGACTCATTACGTACTTTTCTGCATTTTAATTATTGAAGTACGTGACTTCTTGATAAACGCTGATAAGTTTGTTTGAATGTCACGTTCAATGACGTAGTCACCGTTATGATAGGGGCCGCGAATAACGATAGTGACGTCACAATAGTAGTCCCAGCACTTTATTGGGTTACCTTACAAATATATATGAGTAAGAAATTGAAGTGATTTGAAGAAAGATGTAATATACTACCGGAGGCACCGTGAATGATGCGTTGAAGCTTATGGTTGCCTCACAAGCAGCTCCATCTCCATGTGCAAATTTTAATTACTATACAAAACTATAACTGGTTAACATTTTAAGAACCTAAAGAAATTTCCTTAATTTTCAAGAACGCATTCTTCACACAACACACACTGTTTACTTCTACATCTATACATAGAATTTTTAAAAACCTTTGAACGTAACTTTTACGTTCAGATAGCTAGTTCTCTGTGCTATTGATTTTATTATTAGGTTTATAAGTAACGCATGCTCTTTCAGTGACGCCTTTATAATAATGATGTGTAGTTTTTAAAACAGTCGCATAGAGTGAGCGATCACAGAGAGTCGCAATAAGTAAGCGAACACAATGAGTCGCAGAAACCTAATCGTTTAGGTTTGTGACGTGGTTTGTTGCACCACTGTAAATATACTATACATCACAATTAAGCTTTGTCAATGTATGGCGTTAGTTTTTATTATTAGACCTTCAGCTGGAAACATTTCACGTGCTTGGCCCTTTATATTACCATTGCACTCCTCTTATTTGTAGCCTTGTGATTTACATATGTAACACATTAAATAAGGCGTCGGGAAGTAGCGTACCCCTTTGCAGTCTGACTACTGAGTAACCGCCGGTATAAGCGGTTACTCTCTAGACCTAGGAGTAAGAAACTGCCCCTAAAAAGTGCACTATTAGAAAAATCAAGATCAACAAACGAACATAATTTGAAAAATCGGAAATACTGGAACTGTGTTAGGATATGTAACAAATAAAATACATCCACGTACCACACAAAATTACAAAACACCAAACGCGTTTCAACAGCTAAGCTCTCATCATCAGCGGTCGACTACAAATGTTGGGACAAGTCTGCCGTAGCCCTGCATATGTTTGATAAGGTACCCTTAATCAAACATGTTAGCAATAGGCACGAAGTTGATTGTTATGAAAATTTAGAGATCTTCAATAACAAACAAATGATAATGAATAATGACGATCAAGGACCTTTAGGCTTTAGCACTCATTAAACTTTCATTACTTTCACTTTTACTTTTACCACATAAGCAACGAAGCGTTACTCGCTGATGGTAGATATATTAGAAATTTCCTTTAGTTCGTCTCAGTCGACCACTGATGATGACAGCTTAGCTATTGTTTGTGTTTTTTTATTTCTTAATTTTGTGTGGTACGAGGGTGTATTTTTTTCGTTAATCGAACAACAACAAGATAAGTATTGGAACGTACAAAGCATGCACCAGGCTGGAAAATCTACAAATGTACTAAAAGAAATGAAACAACTTCATATCGACATACTGACATGTCGTGAGATTAGATGACCAAATTCGGGAAATTCTACCGTAGATGACTATCATATCTGTTATTCAGGAGACATGACGCCTAGAAACAAAAATGGCGTTGGCATAATTACCAATAATGCAGTGCACAAGGCAATAAACGGATATATTCCAATACCAGACAGAATAATGGTCAAGGCCACTAGTAAACCACTAAATATGAACATAATATCATGCAATGCTCCAACATCCGATACCACTGAAGGAGAAATATAATTATTCTATAAGCAACTACCTAATGCAATAAAACACTCAAAAACGTGTGAACAAAATATTATCATCGGTGACTTCAGAGCTAAAGTCAGTTATGGAGCGGTAGACGAGATAGCAAGGCAGTATGACCTTGGAATGTGAAACGAAATGGGAGAGCGTTTAATTGAATTCTGCTCGAGATGAAATACTCCATATGAATACTTACTTCGAATTACCACCAAAAAGCTTATACACATGGAGATCACTAACAGGTAACCCAGGAAAAGTAGCTAGGGATCAAATCAATTACGTTGTTATAAATACAACATTTGGAAATTCTACAAAACTTGTTAAAACATATCTAGGAGCAGATATTCATTCCGATCATGTACTGTTATTATCACGTGTCAGACTTCGGCCGAAGAAAATTCAAAAGAAAACACCACACAAAAGAAGGGATATAATGAAACTTAGAAATGAAGACATCAGTGCAGCAACAAGAAAAGAGCTTAACAACAGAATGAAAGATATTTGCATACAAAATACTAATTAACTCCATGTACAAGAACTATGGAACAAAATAAAAAATACGGTTAACGCAGTTGAAAAGGACTTATAAACCTAGTGGACGATAGAAGGAAGTATAAACATGAAAACTACAAGAAATACAAGAAAATTCATGAAATAAGACTGAAGAAAATAAAAGTAGCACGAGAGAAATGACTTCCAAGTAAATTCCAAAAATAGAAGAACCAGAGAACAAACATGACACATACAACCTACACCGCAAAATTAAAGAAACTGTGGAATTACGAGAAACACATAATACTAGACTCATTCAAGACAGGGACAACGACTATATAGCAGAAAACGATCAAATAATAAACAGGTGGAGGAAGTATCTGGAGGAACTCTTCGAACATGAAGACGCTCTACTCAGCATATAAGTTCTAATACAGAGGGCACGAGATATTAACTGTGACATTTACCCGTGCCTTATAGATTTTGAGAAAGCGTTCGACAACGTGCGCCGTCTAAAGAAACACTTATAGCATTTGGTATCGACGTTAAAGGTATCCGTTTAATAAGGAATTTATATGCAGATCAACGAGCAATTGTCCGTGTAAAACATGAATACACCAATGGAGTTCAAGGTTCAAAGTTCAAGCCCGCGAAGGTTGTATGCTGTCACCGTTATCATTTAACGCTTACTCCGAAAAATTATTTGCGGCAGCTCTCCATGATATGAATGACGGCGTCGCTATCAATGATTAAATAATAACAACCTGAGTATGCCCATGATACCGTACTTCTAGCTGACAGTGTGGAATGACTTCAAAGAATAACAAACCGCGAAGATAATGTAAGCGAACAATATGGAACTTAATAATAAAAAGAGCCAATTATGACCATACGCAAACACAACGCCGTAAGAACTCTATGCTAACAACACAAAACTACAATTGTCAGAAATACTTGTTATTTAGAATGGAATCTCAACAAAGACTGGGACCATTCGATTGAAATAAAACCACGAATACAAAAAGCCAGGAATGCCTTTAACAATATGAACAAGATCCTCTCCAACCTAACATTCAATAAAAAAATACGAACTCGTATACTCAGACGCTACGTTTTATTATATGGCGCTGAAGCATGGACACTTGCCTGCGCTTCCTGTAAATGCTTTCAAACTTTTGAAATTTGGTAAAAGTTAGAAAAGCAGCATACTTTGGCCATGTGATGCGCAATGAAAAATACCGCCTATTGCCTTAATACTTCAAGGCAGAATAGAAGGAATAAGACGGATCTCCTACCTGAAGAACCTTGGACAATAGACTGGAATGACACCTTTGCACTATTTCGCTCGACCGTTAATAAACTCATCTGGACAAATGTGATCACTAATATCCGAAGAGTATGATCACATTAACAAGAAAAAGAACAGATTACGCCAGTTTTATTCATTCATTTTGATTACTTGATCTATTCCTTTATACCATCGAGAGAGGGGGGGGTGGGTGGGAGAGAGGGGGAGATATAGAGAGAGAGAGAGAGTAAGATAGGGAGAGCGGGAGAGAGATAGGGAGGGGAAGGGGAAAAGAGAGGTAGAACGGGAGGGAGAGGGGAGAGGGAGAAGTGGATGGAGAGGGGGGAGAGGGAGGGTGAGAGGGGGATGGAAGTGGGGAGTGAGATGGAGAGGGGGATGGAGAGGGAGAGGGAGAGGGAGAGGGAGAGGAGAGGGAGAGGGGGAGGCAGAGGGAGAGGGGGAGGTAGAGGGAGAGGAATAGGGGAGGGGAGAGGAAAAGGGGTGAGGGGAGAGGGATGGGGGGAGGGGAGAGGGAGACTATGCAATTATGGTCTTAATGCGACCAACCATGGGTTGGAGAAAAGGGTTATATGTGGCATAGCTGTGATTAATGGTTATGACAAAGAAGTAGTGGACAAAATAATAAAAACAGTCAACAAGAATAGAAGACTACGTCAGCTCACCACTCTGGAAAAGGTTCAAGGCTTCCTTATTATGGCCCTGTATCGCAGATTATTGCTAGTTGATGGCGTTCCTGTAATATAGTGATCTGTTTAAAGTCCCCAATAGTACTGGAACCAGTCTTTGTAATTTTAAGGACAAAACTGGCATACTCCAGTTACAAGCTAATTTGTGAATCTATACACGTGGGTATGACCACACGTAACATATTGACTCGAGCTAAGGAACATTTGAAACGAATAAAAAATAACAACAAAGGCACCGAATTTTCGCATTTTGCGGAGCATATATATTAACGGAGGGACATGATTTTAATATAGATAACATAGAGGTTTTAAACTCTAATAGCAGCAATGACTTAAACCTCATAAAACTTAAAAAAAAATTTTACATTAACTCTTTCCTCAAAAAGGATGTTAATTTACTTAACGATGTAATTACTCAGCCACCGGTGATACCGAATATTGTTAATTGTTTTTTATAGTATATATTAACTGTTTGCTACTGATAATTTTATTGGATTTATTTTAATTTTTAATAGCCAGGTTCTTGTGATTGTTGTTACCTAATAGGTTTTCCCATATTTTATTTATCTTTGTTATTTTATATATACATTCATTGTGACCATGATGTTAAAGTAGTATAGTTTTAAATATTTTTACGCATATTAATTAAATTTGACCATAATTTGTAAGTATTTTAGTTTACTATTGTTGATATCATTTTTGTAGTTCCTCCCTGAAGATGATATTTTAATTAATTTATATCGAAACTTGTATGTATGTATATATATATATATATATATATATATATATATATATATATATATATATATATATATACATAGGGTGTTCCAATAGTGCGTATTCGGTCGATAGCTACTTAGCCATTAAACTTAGAAGATAACTTTAAATACGAAAGTTGTCTATTTTTATAAGCTGCATAATCTAAAAATAGTTTGGTTTCTACAGGATGTAATATAAAAGCGGCACAATATAGAACTTTTGATTTTTAAATAGAACACCCTATATACTATTTTATTTTTCGATTCTCCTTATTATTTTACATCTTTTTTATAAGAATTACTTACAAGCTAAATCTTACAGTTTTTGAGATATTTGCAAAGTTAACTAAAAACTGACATTTTTTTGTAGTAATTCAAGTAGACGTATAAAAAAATAATCTTTGGTATAGAATTTACTAATATATGAGCTTACTTTAATCTATTGGCAAGATTGAATTTCAATGTACACGGTGATCACAAAAATTAATTCAATAACATAAATTTGAAAATGCTTGTATCTTCATTTTTTTAAATAGCACATCCTACATTTTTTAACGCCTTGTCTTCGTCTATTAGTCGGTTTTAATTTCTATTAAATATGTTCTATACCTATCTCTAATAGTTTCGGAGATATTTAAGTTTGTTCTATTTTTTTCGTTGATAACACTGATGAAAAGTAACATTAGTCGGTCAAAGCAAGCTGTGGATACATAAGAAACTAAAACATATTAACAGAAATACATAAATGGTAATTATAATAAGTATTGTATGAAACCACCACTTTTAAGAGATATTTGAGATGTTTTTAAACCATCTTAAAATTAAACAATTTAGTCAAAAGAGCGTAAAACAAAAGATGAACGGAAACAAATGAAGAAATCAAACTTGTTAAACAGAGGCAATATTTGTGTAGTATTGTATTCTTACTTCTTAAATTACAAAATGAATTTTTCGAAAGAAGAACTTGTTAATATGATTTACGTCCTTGGTGAAAGCGATAACAATTGTCTTCTAGCTCATCGAATTTATAAGCAAAAATTTTCAAATTCACGACACCCGCAAGTTTCAGCATTTGCAAGATTGAAAGAGCGTTTCGAGTAAACAGGCAGTATTCATTATGAAGACAATTTAGAACGAGAAAGAACCACAATTAACGAAGGTAATGAACATTTAGTTTTTCAATCCGTGATTGAAAATCCTCACGTTTCTTGCTGACAATTGGAATTAGAAGTTGGAGTTTCAAAAACATCAGTTAATAGAATTATAAAAAAATATAAATATCATCCATACTATGTCCAACTTGCACAAGAATTAGACGAGGATGACTTCGTTAATAGATTAAACTTTTGCAATTGGGGCCATAAATAAAAATTTAGAAAAACCCAACTATTTTAGCACGATCTTATTTACTGATGAAGCTACTTTCCACAAAAATGGATACGTTAATAGACATAATTTCCATTCTTACGATACTGAGAATCCCAGATTTATAATTCCTGTTGATCATCAACACCGCTAGTCACTTAATGTTTGGGCCGGAATTATTGGAGAAAGAATTACAGGACCATATTTTTTTGAAAACACGATCAATGGAGATTCATTTTTAAACTTCTTGCGCAATGAATTTGAAACTGTTATTGAAGATTCACCTTTACAAACCCTTAGAGAAGTGTGGGCTGCAATTAGATGGCGCTCCTCTGCATTTTAGCAGAAACGTTAGAAATTATTTAAATATCCAGTTTCAAAACAAATGGATTGGAAGAAGAGAGCCGATCCCCTGGCCTGCAAGATCGCCTGACTTGACAAAGCTGGACTTTTTTCTTTGGTGTTGGATTAAATAAAAAGTCTATCAAACTCCTCCAACGACTGTAGATGATATGAAGGCAAGAATTAGAGACGTCATTCAAAATATAAATGTTTCCACGCTACGAAAAGTAAATTTGTCGTTTATTCAAAGACTTCATGTTTGCCAGCAACAAGATGGGGGTCACATTGAACATTTGTTATAATTTTAAGTGTATGTATTTCAGTTAATATGTTTTTTAGTGTCTTATGTATTCATAGCTTGCTTTGGCCGACTAATGTTACTCTTCTTCAGTGTTATCAACGAAAAAAATTGAACTAAGTTAAATATCTCCGAAACTATTAGAGATAAGTATTGAACATGTTCAATAGAAATTAAAGCCGAAGACAAGGCGTTAAAAAATATAGGGTGTGCTATTTAAAAAATTTACAGTGTTGAATTAATTTTATGATCACCCGTTTATTCAAAGACTTCCTGTTTGCCAGCAACAAAATGGTGGTCACATTGATGATTTATTATAATTTTAATTGTTTGTATTTCAGTTAATGTTTTTTAGTTTCTTATGTATTGATAGCTTGGTTTGACCGACTAATTTTGCTCTTCTTCAGTGTTATCAGCGAAAAAAATTGAACAAACTTAAATATCTCCGAAACTATTAGAGATAGGTATAGAACATATTTAATAGAAATGAAAGCCGATTAATAGACGAAGACAAATCATTAAAAAAATTTAGGGTGTGCCATTTAAAAAAATGAAGATATAGCATTTTCAAGTTTACGTTATTGAATTAATATTTGTGATCACCGTGTATATTGAAATCCAATTTTGACAATAGATTAAAGTAAGCTGTTGTATGAGTAAATTCTATACCAAAGATTATTTTTATCTTTAATAATAACTGAGATACGCCTACTTGAATTGCTACATAAAAATGTCAGTTTTTAGTTAACTTTGCAAAGATCTCAAAAACTGCAAGATTGAGCTTGTAAGTAACTCTTATAAACAGAGACGTAAAATTATAAGGAGAATCGAAAAATAAAATAATATATAGGGCGATCTGTTTAAAAATCAAAAGTTCTATATTGTACCGCTTTTATATTACACCCTGTAGAAATCAAACTATTTTTAGATTATGCAGCTTATAAAAATAGACAACTTTCGTATTTAAAGTTATTTTCTAAGTTTAATGGCTAAGTAGCTATCGACCGAATACGCATTATTGGGACACCCTGTATATGTATGATATATATATATATATATATATATATATATATATATATATATATATATATATATATATATATATATATATATATATATAGGAGCTATTCAGTTGTTAAACTTATTTTGAGAAAATAGATTAAAAAAATTGCGATGGCCGGGAATCGAACCCGGATCAACTGCTTGGAAGGCAACTATGCTGACCATTACACCACCATCGCACTTGCATGTGAAAGAATGTAACGTTCTCCCTTGTTTAACTCATGTGAAAATTACCTAGATACAAGAAAGGTTTAATGCATTATTACATAAATTTCATTTCAATACGCCTTCAGATCTATCTTACACTACCTAATTAAATTAGATTGGATTAATAAATTATTTGTACCATTAATACTATTTCATAGCTAAAAAAATTCTATACATTTCTATTATAATATTATGTATCTTTCACGATCTGAATGGTGTTACTACATATCGTCAAAATAAAGTATATCTCGTGTTTGCTCTGCTGTATGATTTAACATTAAATAAATATGACAGCTTAATTATTATGCATTGTTAGAAAATTAGAATGGTTATTAACCTGTATTATTAATAATTTTACATAATTGATAATAATCAAAATGGATTTATTTCAATTACCTTTCCTTCATTCTCATACATATTTGCATATGTTTTTAAATATTGAAGTTGAACGAATCTCTTAGTGAATGTTATAAATTATATACTACTCACTTACTACATATCTACTTCGTACACAATTTAAAGTTGGACCTGACGAGGAGAATTTCAGCCTCCTGCGTACACAAAGGAGAGAGAACGCATTCGTAGGGAAAAAGACAGATACTACGCGCGCACAATAGATGAAATAATTATTCATGTAATTGAATTGTAGGGAATAGGTAAAGGATTAGCCACATCTAGAAGGCGAAAAGAATTTAATATTTGTTCTAATTCAGCGATTATATAAGAATCAAATACTTTTAAAATCTGATATTTCGTTAGATCAAAATCATTGGTGGCCAATTGATTTAACAGTAATTTCTAGATAGTTAATTTCATCTATTAGATGTAAAAGTTTAACCTTCTAATAAATATCGATTTAAAAATTTATTTATTATGATTGAAACTATAATATAAAGGGTGATCCAAATTGAACTTAAGGCACTACTCAACGAATTTTAACAAAAAATCTGCATTTAAAGCCGTATAAATTTCATTTGACACAAGAACTTAAAGAAACGCATCACCAAAAACATTTGTGAACTGGATTTCAGAGAACGCAGAAGTTGACGCAAATTTTTGTAAAAAAATCATATTGTACTTCCGATGAAACCCATTTTCATTTAAATGGCTTTGTAAATCGCCACAATGATCGCATTTGGGGTAGTCAAAATCCCCATCTTATTCAAGAGAAACCAATGCATCCACAAAAATGGGCTGTCTTGCGTGCACTATGGGCTGGAGGAATCATTGGTCCATACTTTTTTGAGGACGAAGGTGGCAACGCTGTTACTGTTAATGGTGTACGCTATCGGGAGGTGCTAAACGGCTTTTTTTTTCAATGAAACTAACGATTTGAACTTGCGTGACATGTGGTTTCAACAGAATGAAGTCACATCTCACACAGCACGTGAAACACTCACTTTACTTCAACCCACATATCCTGCTCATGTTATCTCTCAGAGAGGTGACATCGATTGGCCACCGAGGTCTTGCGATCTAACCCCATTAGACTTCTTTCTATGGGGATATTTGAAGGAAAGGGTTTATTCCAACAAACCTGCTACGATCCCAGAGCTAAAAGAGAACATCAGGCATGCAATTGCTAACATAGAGCCGCATTTATGTGAAAGTGTTATGAAAAACTTCGCTAAAAGAATGGTACCATGTCAACAGAACCGTGGAGGGCATTTGGCTGATATCATATTTCATACTTAACTGCTGAGTTTGTACTTTATACTGATAGCATTAAAATTCCAATATTTTGATTTTTATTCAGAAAGCAAATCCTAAAGTTCTATTTGGATCACCCTATATAAGACTTAATTATTACAATTATTGTTAAAATTATTATTGCATGATCATGAAAAAAAGGTAATTGTTCTATTACAGGACAAATTCTATCTTGTGAATTAAAATTTAGTTAAGTAGTTATTTCTAATAACATATGTATTTTTATTCGTTTCGAGTTTAAAGTTTAATGTTAAAATATTAAACTGAAAGAAAAGAATGTATTGATTTATTTACAGGTCTAGAATTATAGATAACTCAGTTGCACAAAGTTACATTGCTAATTAACCATAATATGAGATATCCAGGTACAACTTAATCACTATTTCGAAAATGGTATGAACATTATTGAATTATACTGTATTCGTATCAGTACAAATTAAAATAAAACAATTAATTATTCTATTTATTTATTTTGTATCAAAGAAAAGACAAAGTTTTCTAAAATATTGTAAACAAATTATAGAGGTGAACAAACAAAACAATTTAAAATTTAATTGATTATATGTACAGTTCGAAGATTTAAATTACGACATCTGTGTAGATCCACTAATTCTGGTAATAAACACTTATAGTAAAATTCTTCTGATTTTTTTACCATATGATCCTCCCAAAATGTATCATCCCTATAAAAAAACAAAACATATTGTTTCATTTAATGTTCAAAACATTTATTGTTACTACGTACCTTTCAATTTCTTCAACATGAATTACTGTTGCAGTGCAGACAACAAAGTAGGATTTGACTCGTTTGGTAATATGTAAAATTCCTTGCATCTGATAATAATAATTATGGTTCCTATTTAATTTAATTTTGTTGTTTTCGGAATCTACAGCACAATAATTAATTAAATTTACCTTACATGCCTCCACATTATCAATGTCGCCGCTTTTTAAAGAGCTTCACCACTGCATCTTCTTCTACTAGTCCGTCAGGCGAACATGCCAAAAATGGTTTTTCTTGGTCTATGAGGAGTCCGCATGTAGTGACTTTTAACTTGAATAATAGTTGAAATAGTTTAATTGCATTTGACTAACTGTTGAGGCAAAAGGCTATGTACGTATTCCCTTTAAAAACGTTGTAGCGTAACGAGGAAACAGCTTTGGAAGTGCACGTTGTTTTACGCAGTTTGCATATTTCCCAAAATTGCATGGCGTTAAACGTTTCCTACGTTCTACTCTCCACAAATGTCCACTAACTTGCCGTAACAGAGAAGATAGCCTTAGGACTGCGGGAAAGCTCAGTTAAAGTAGAGAGGTGGGATGGATTCTACTGTGATCCAAGTGGTGCCTAAAAGCTAAAAGAGAAGGTAGGGCGCCAGCTAGAATGATTAACAGCCAGTCCTAGATAAACGAAGAGAATTAGTTACCTTCCTAGCTAACCAACGAATATAAGGAAGGATCAGGGCAGTAAAATAAATGGTTACAAGATAGAATGCCCCAAAATACTAGTAGTATATTATATGCAAATCTCCCATAAACGTAGTATATAGCTTTTAAATGTACGTAGATATAAACTAAACTGTATCCCGAAGATGTGGGATAATTCTTCAAATAAATATTTAAATTGTGTTACACACAAAACGTTAACCCAAAGCTTACACACTAAATATGTGTGCCTTTAAATACAATATAGCAAGCTACACAGACTTATAGTCTCCAATTTATATAATAATATCAAATAAATGTGATTAAAAAAAGAACCAAATGAAAAGGTTATAACATATGGATCTTCAAAGCTAGATTATGATAAAGCACATTTAAACACCCAAAGGAGGTGTAATTTATGGATTTCTAATTGTAGAGGCACATTAAAAATAGTATTATAGTAAACATACAATTTTGTATGGAAAGTAGTCAATGGCACATTGCTATGAAAATTAGGCAATTTATACTTAAACGGCAATAACATTTATCAACCGCTAAGCCGAATGCATTCAATTGTACAGTTTTACTCTTTCTACCGTTTAAATACATGAAATATAAATGGGAATTGTAGCCATTGACCCCAACACACAATAAACAAATTAATGTACTAGTGAATAGTTAGTGACGTACACAATTAACCGTTTATCAATTAAATCAACATATGTCAGTACAATCTTACACAATGCAACAATTAAAGCATCAAGCTTAAGTAATACAAAAACAGGTGTAATCGGTAACTTGGCTTTCAATATCCAGGTAACCTGTCCTGAAGGTCCAACGCAACGGCCAAATGTTTAACGCCTAAAACAAGGTATATCCCAGTATGTACAACGTACCTCTAAAATGAAATATATCGACCCAAAACGAAAACATAAAAATAGATCTTACCTTCAATCAGGTAGTTAATCGGAGAATGATTATACAATCTTTCAGAAATGAATTTAACCAAGTACAAGTTCGAGACCAGGTGGTGTCTGTTTCGAAAAGCAAAATAGTATATGATTACCCCTAAAATGAATAAAGGAAAACTGACAACAGTTAATCTAATTAGTTACACTTTACCTTACGATTTATGACACAAAACCAATGCGTCATTATAGAAAACCTGGTGAGGTTATGTATAACCCGTTTAGTTAATAAATCTATTGATCTCTTTTTAGTTAATTATCGAATCCTAGATATGTTGATGGCTAAAATTAAAAACATGGCGAAAGGAAAAAAGAGCATACCAGACAGCTCACCTGTAACATGTATTTCCTATTAATCTGACAGAATCGTATGTACTAAGCGGTTATAGAATGTCAGTACATATTTTAGAATAATTGATTTTAAAACTGAAATAACTCGATGGGCTAGATAAGCCCAGAGACTTCATTTTTCTTTAGAAAAATACAAACATGTCTGCTTGGCTAACAACCAAACAGGAAGAGAACGTGCTAAGTCACTTATCACCCGGATGTCAATCCACCGTGAACCAGTGCCTCCAAAACATGTTGAATGCAACGTATGAGTGACCATCAATAATTTTAACAATTTCTTACAGAAATTTATTTACTTGAGAAAAGTAATATTTTCAAGAAACTACAGAGTCGAAATTATAGAAATGCAGTCGCTTTTAAAAAAATGGCATATTCAAGAAAATACTACCAAAACAGTAATAATCCATAGATTTTTTTAACAGATCGAAAAATTGACTAAATCGTGCAACGTAGGTAACGAATATAACAAAGGCACCTTCTTCAATCTTTTTTTTTTTCGACATTTTCCAAACAAGTCAAAAATTGACTAACGCGCAATTCGTACTCATCTTTTGAAAGATCGGGTGTGATAGATTCATTGGTCAATCCATAATCATTATCCTCGGGTGCAAATGTCCTGTTTTTAGAGTGATCTGAAATCAAAACAATGGGCAACTACTGTAATGAAGAAGTTTCCATAGAAGAAAACGTTATTAAAATAATGCATTCGTTTTGTCACCTTCTTCCTACGACGATGAATTTGGGAGTTTAAAATATGCGTCATGTAGTGCCCCGGTGGTCTGTCGCAAAGGTGCATGCAAAGGCGATAATCCATTTCCCTCGCTATTAAAAGAGATCGCGACCATTTCACATCTCAATTGGTACGAATTTTTTAAAGAAAAATTTACTCATTTGCCTCCTACAAATTTAGCAACTACCTAATTGTATGTTTCTGCTGGATTTGTATCACTATGGTAGAGCAAACTAGATTCCTGGTCTACTAGTCATTCTACAATAGTGTTTATTACTGGCAACATGCCGCATTCTAAATATACATCTACCAAATCCTCCTAAATTAAAAGAAATAGTTTAATAACAAACTAATATTATTCAAAAATATTATTATTATCTCGTTCTTCTTACTGCCATTACAAAAATGTTCTTGACATTGGTCGTGTCTGCCCAGAATATGCAAAAGGCAATTTAATATACCTTTCTTCAAATTTTCAATTTTGCCATCGATATGTCCATTTTCAACTTTGCGGAACGCTAACATTTTCACAACTGCATTACGGAAACAGCCTAAAGTTGAAGGATTGCATATATAATGTCATCGCCTTTTGGATATCGCCAGTCTTCACTAAGATCGCTGAGTTTATTGATGTGATTTCGAAGCAAATAATTCCGTGGAAGTGGAAGTCTTAGTTCAGTTCCGGAAACATTAATAATCATCCACATCATGGTCTCTGGCACACAAACAGCAATACTTTTTTACACTTATATACAAAATCCTTTTTGATTTAGCTCCGATTATGGATGCCTGAAAAAATCCTTTATAATAAAAAAAAGTTTTCATTATAACTTACAACTCCAGAAAGTGCAGAATAGTTTCTACCTGTAAGATCTTTTCCCAGAAGCTCCGTCTGCTATCACTGATATAATTGGAATGTTTCTCTCATTTTCTTCTTCTCCGGATTCGGCTTCTTCTTTTGCAGCTTTGTTCATTAATTGTAGGTTTAAGTTATGGACCGAGGGTAAAATTGTTTTGTGGTATTTTAAATATGTGTCGCTAGACATCTGTGGTATATCCATAGCTGCAGCAAGTTCAGCTAATTGGGTATATACAATCCCAATTGATACAGCACCAATAACGGCAGCACGGTTTGTGGAACCAAAAGAAGCGTCAGTGTCACCAGTTCTTACCACATCTGTTTTTCCGCACATATTACATTTAAATGTAAGCGTACTTTCTAATCCTTCTATCTTTTCTGATATCACATCTATACTAAAAAAAGGGCAACCAAAACCAGCGTGTTTTAGTGATTTCAACACATTTAAGAAATATTTCATACCTATATTCTTGCGGCCTGATATGTTATGTTGATGAGTGGCGTCTGATTCTCTATTGTTTTCCAAAAGAGACATCAAATTGTTCTTCGGGTTCAGTATCTGCGTCTGTCACCATTTGTTGACAATTATCAGTTCGGACACCAAAAAGTCTTCGTCATCATTATGGTGGAAACTGATGTTACAAGGTTCGTGTTCCGAACGAGAGCAATCTTCTGTTCAAATTTCATACAATTTCCTATAAAAGGAATTTTTCAATAAAAAGAATCTACCTTATAATTTTTTTTACAAAGTCTGTCATTTGAAAATTAACACAAAAAAGAATTTCGGGCTATTTGCATGGATTTGCTAATAGTGAATCGTACATAATTTTTTTATTTATGATAATTACAGGACATTTTAATAAATTATAACTAAGGGAATATTTCAATAAAATAAGATTGTATATAGGTATTTACGCTTTTTCTTGCTTTAGGCATTTTTAGACAAAATTACAAATTCACAATTGGTGTTTGATCGATGAGCACCGTTTGCTAAATGCTAGTACTCCGATAGCAATCCCGTAATTGTCTACATTTTATTAGAATATTTGAGGAATAACAATAAGCAATATGTAATTATAATTACGCGATATACTTAGGGTTAATTAAAGGGAAAGTTATTTAGACATTTTCTAGTTCTAATTATATTACCTATATCTCTTTAAATTTAACATTGGATAATCAACGAATTAGAAAGTAATAGGAATTTGTTGTTATACAATTTATTTAAATAACACTTTATGTTGATTACGTGTAATTAAATAAAAGGATGAAGTTGAGGTACCTATATAATAAATAATAAATAAATAAAGGTGACATTAGTTTTGAAATTTTTATAAAAAATTAAAAAAATCTATTTTATTCCAAGTTACTTGTCTTCTGTAAATTAGTGAAAAAATAATAATGGAATTTGCATAAATTATTCTGAATACTGATTTAATCCCTCATCTTTCCTGTGGCAGATAAGTATTCAGGTCAAACCTGTGAAAAACTTTCACTCCGGTACACTAGGGAGCACTGTGATCGATTTATATTTCGTCAAGCTATATAGAGGGGCCTAATTTTAAAAGCATAATATTTTTCTGTTTTTAGTAGGGTGAGTACTGAACAAATATGTAGGTCGATCTCGATATTTTGTATTAAACATGTCACACTTCTTCTTGTAAGGTTTTCATATTCCAGATAAATTAAAATTTCTAAGCGTTGTGTATTTGTTAAATGACGTAAATTAATGAGAATTAAAAATATAACTCGCATCAAACACTAATAATTTTTTTGATTTTATTAGTGGTGACGATATTACCGTGATTTCTAATAATTAACGATGAGACGTTTTCACACGTGAGCGTAGCGAGCGCGGTAAAGAAGTCAAGATCGTTATTCGGACATTAATTCGCGACTTGCAATATTTTCATCGCTTTTTTTAACTTTCCTGTTTTTCCAAAGTGAAAATTATATGTCGACCATCTGGTAATAAAACAGTTCTCATTCCTTGACGCAATACATTATTGGTCAGATGTTTCATAAAAATCAATGCAACGCCTCTTATCAACTTCATTTAACGTTTATTAATAGACCCTGTTAATGCATGAATTGGAGTTGCTTAATAATTCCCATTAATAAATGATTCTCTGAAATAGTACATTAAAAAGCAAGTTTCATAAGACTAGCCTTGAAGCACGAATTTAAAACCAGTGGCGTAGTTACGAGTTTTTCAAAGAATGAATGCTTCAATGTCCTATGAAGCACGTTATTTATATCATTTTTTGTAATTTGCCCTTTTTGCCGTTTTAATAAAAATTACTTTAGTTGATTCATGGGATATTGTTGGCGATTGGTAATGTCTTAATTTTAAAAGTGAAAATTTGTTCAAGTCGCCTTTTGTTTTATCCAAAGTCTGTCACCAAACACGGAAATGGAAGATAATCAAGTTAATCCTGCATGCACGCCCCCTGAAATATATTAAAATGCCAAAAATACGGTCGCGAATATGCTGGCATCAAAGTTTTCCATCGGACGCACCTTTTTTTTGACACAATTCCGTTTCAAGCCTTGCCAACCTACAAATTTTTCGTAAAATGTTCCGTGAATTAATGGGTATAATGACATCGGAGATGATGGCGTCCAAGAATTATGACGTCGCGTTCCTTAATTAGTCTATTAAAGAATCAAAATAGAAGCAAATTACAAACCAAAGTATTAATTAAATATTAAATAATTTACTTCTCCAAATGTTTCTTATGTAGGAAGTCAACATTTTTATACTGCCATTTCGGTAACTGAATATAGTAACCAAATCACGCAAAAAAGTGGGTTGTAATTTAAAAAAATATCTTAACCCAGATATGCCTGAATTTTTATTTTTTAGTATTATGTATTTTTTTAAGTATTTATCTTTAAAATCACTTAATTTTGGCAGGTAAATGGCAATTTTATGGCTATACAGTTTTTTAGTATTTAATTTATGGTGTCCTTTTAAAAGGACAATAGGAATATCCACGAATATAAAAGAAAACAATGTTCTAGATAAACTTGTTTTATTAAGTATTTATAGTTAGTATGGTAAGGAATAAAACAGTTAATATGTAATGCAACTTTACATTTCACACATGTTGTCTTCACTTTCATATGACATACTCTGCACCGTGTTTGTTTATCCTGCTGTCCTACTAAGTGATCCAACCTATCAAACCGGGAATCTATATTTTCGATGTTGGACGGTCTTCCTCGTTTCCTGCTTTCAGCTCTTCCTAAGATTGAATTTGCTATTCTTCTACGACATGTTAGATGGTCTAATTTGCCGCCTTGCATTTTATGCAAATGCCATGTATTTTGTTCAATTAGATCTAGACCAAAGGCTATCAGGCAGAAATACCACTTCTTTCCTCTTATTTTTGTTCTGGACAAACTAATGTTCTGGTCGCAACGGTCGACGCCGCCCATATATTTATTGTATTTGTAAATATAATTTGGCTGCTTGACTGTAATTTTCTTCTTTTCTTTTCGGCTGTATCTTTGAACATTTTGTGTTGGGTTTACTGGGATTGCGTTCGAAGCAATGGACACTGTATTGTTATAACACCATTTCGTCACAATTATGTTCTTATCCTTAACTGCCTTATACTCATAATAACCCCGTTCTTCCTTTTTCATTCCTTTTTTTCTCGGTTATGGGACAATTTCCGCTCTCGTACAGTCCCTGTGCCACGAAAACCTTTTTGCTCAAGCGCTTCAATTAGTGGTATTGTAGTAAAAAAATTGTCAAAATAAAAATGATAGGGTAATTTGGCATCAGAAGACACCACGTCGGCGTTTTCCAAAGCAACAGATGGACCCAAACCAAAATCTTTGTATACACTTTTTACAACTGACTTGGAACCTTCATACGGCTCTATCCAATTTATATAGCCACTACTGGTACACCACATCCACATTTTATAGCCGAATCGGACAGGTTTATTCAAGATACACTGCTTACACCCATGCTTTACGAAATACGGAACCATACACTCATCGATACTGTGATTTTCCGTTGGTTCTGAGAATTCTAAAAATTTCTTATTAAGAGCGCTAAAAAATGGTCTTACTTTGGCAAATTTATCTAATTTGTCCAAGTTTATCACAGCAATGAAGATTAGTCATTATGAACTCGAACCTATCCCTTGACATCGCCCTTGAAACCATTTCATTATGTGTATCCGTTGCCGTCTCCCAATACATCCTTCTTCTGGGTAGAGAAGCGTATCCTCTTAAAAGTAGAATGCCAAAAAATGTTCTTATTTCGTCGGCAGTGACGTCAGCATTTTTATTTTTCTTATCCGCATAAAGATTAGTATATTTCACAAAAAGGTCAACAATTTCGTCGTCGAAAAAGTTGTAAAACAACTCCACGGGCTGCTTGTTATTTTTTACGGTAGCATAAGTCAGGTTTTTTTTGCGACTTAACTGAATAATGGACAAAGGTATATCGTCTTCATCGTCATAATGACCAGCTATTTCAGCTTCAGCCATAAGTTGAGTGCCTGGTAGATTGTTAACGGACCAAAAATCTTCATCGTCGGAATCTTCATCAGTAACATCCTTACAGGCATTGGTCGGTGGCATCATGGTTATATCAACTGCGTTGTTAACACCATCATCGTCCTCCTCGAGACTGGCCAATAATTCATGTAAAGTAAGACTCCTGTAATAAAAATATACTTCGTAAAATACCCCCATATTCCTATTGTCCTTTTAAAAGAACACTGACATTTAAAGAGCTAGTGACAGCTTCAGAATTATTTTTATTATAATATTATGATTTGGGTAACTAATTAGAAGTATAATGAGCCTAATCTTATAAAAATAATGCCTAAAAACGAATTATTAAAGTGTAAATACTCACCCAACTAATCTAAGGTCCACCGGAGCGTCCATCTTTTTTGCTTGTTACAATTTAGAGCGTGCTTACTCAGTCACAATCAGTTATAAACTAAATTGGCCGGTACTATTGGTTACTAGACTCTTTAAACATACATTATCCGTGGCGCCATCTTCGTGGCAGTAGGTAAAACAAATTTACGCGCCAATTTATGAATGTTATGCATATGTCCTTTTAAAAGGACAATAGGCATATCTGGGTTAATGACGTCATTGGTTAAAATCAAGTAAATACCGGAAAACGTTTTGGCAATACGAATTGTCATTAAAGAAAATACTGCGTGTTTCAAGATTTAGAAAAAAAACATTTGTTTCAGTTTTATTTGCTATATTCCACGCCTTTTACGGGTGCGCTGTAATAGTAAATAATTATTCACCTTTAAATACAGTAGAGGAATAAATATTGGATAATACGTATCTCTGAATTTGAGATGAAGTGGGAATAGGAAAAGTAAGCTCATCTAATGTGCCATAAAAATAATTACGCAAGTAAGAGATAAATATTATGTAAAACTTTAATTAAAACTGCGATTAACATTGTAAGAAGCTTTTAGTTCGATGAAATAGATTAAAAAATTTGCGATGGCCGGGAATCGAACCCGGATCAACTGCTTGGAAGGCAACTATGCTGACCATTACACCACCATCGCACTTGCATGTGAAAGCATTTAACTTTCTCCCTTCGTTGCATTGTGTTAAAACTACCTAAATACAGTTATAAAATACTATTACTTGCATTTCATTTCAATATGTCTTCAGATCTACAGTTACACTATAATTAGATTGGATTAATAAATTATTTTGTACTAATAATACTATTTCATAACTAATAAAAATTCTATATATTTCTGTTATAATCTTATCTATCTTTTTACGAACTGAATGGTGTACTACATATGGTCAAAATAAAGTAGGTATGTCTCGTGTTACTCTGCTGTATGATTAAACATTAAATAAATATGACAGCTCAATTATTATGCATTGTTAGAAAATTAGAACGGTTATTAACCTGCATTATTAATAATTTTACATAATTGATAATAATCAAAATGGATTTATTTCAATTAATATCCTTGCCAAGAGTGTTTACCGCTACGTCATTAATTTATGAATTTAGCTGTCCAATTTGTACTGTCTTCTCATATAAAGCAGTGAATTAAATAAGGATGGTGAACATTCGTAGCGCATTTGACAAAATCGACATACGGTATTCAATAAGCAAATGTAGGTAGTAGAAATAGTAAACTTATAAACGGGAAATCAATTTGTTTTATATGCATATGAATGTAATCCTCATTTGACTAATACTTACTACATAACCTCCATTTGTTTGTTTATCCTTTGACTGTTTCCTCGTTTCCTGCATTTACTTCTTTTAATCATGATTTATTACACACTTTAAAGAAAATGGGGCTCCCCTGCCTCTGCTGTCGTAGATGTAAGTATGACATTCAGTGTTTATATCTTAAGTCATTACAATCACGAAATTACAGCGTGTGGCAGGCGCCTTATGTATATCATTTCTCGAGCTGCATCTAATCCTGTTTTAATGAAACGATCACGTAAGGAAACAAAATCTGACGATCTACCTGTAACATCCAAAATGGGCATAAGGAATACGTTATGCAGTATGCATGCACAAAGTGAGTAATATTACATCACAATCTTTTACACATGTTTCACATACTAATTTATTTACAGAAAAGCATGTCACAGTTGCAAGTTTAAATGTAGAAATCCGTAACAGTCACATATTAATAAGCGACAGAAGTCTTCATCGCTAGGATTCAATTTCAAAGAAAACTCTAACCGTAGAGCTTTTTTGGAAAAAAGTTATATCGCAGAAATGCGAATTAAAATTCTTAAACAATACATTAAAGAGATCAATTCACCTAATCGTCGGCAACTAGTATTTATGAATGAGACGTGGATCTACTCCAAAGGAAATCCAGGAAAATTATGGAAGGATGAACACCTTAGGAGTGCAGGAAAATCTCAAAGCTACGATGGTAAGATATTTATTGTTATTCACACCGGATCCGCCAGAGGATTTGTACAAGGTGTTATTTTCATCAAGATCGGTAAAGGAAGATTATCATGGTGAAATGAATGAGGACGTGTTTAAAAAATGGCTTATTGAACATTTGCTAACCCATTTAGAAGAGCCTGCGCTAATTATAATTGATAATGCACCATACCATTCAACGTTAGTTGAAAAGCTACCAACTTCATCCTGGACAAAAGTTAACATGGTTTCCTGGTGAACACAGAATCACATCAGTCTCAATCCCACACTATACAAAGCCCAGCTGTATCGTCTAATTAAGCCACTTCAAATACAAAAAAAAAGGTACGAATTAGAAGAAATAATAATAAGCTACGGACACGAAGTATTAAAATTACCACCATATCACTGTAAGTTTAATGCGATAGAATTAGTGTGGGCACACGCAAAGAGATATAATGACAAGCATATTGGACGAGATGGCTATAAAGATGGGAACGTAATTGCTATGTGGAACAAAGCTTTACAGCAATGTGATGAAACCGTATGGGATAATTTTGTGCGACATACTAAAGAAACAATAAAGCAATGGTATAAACGGGAAGAAATTGAGAACTGGTTATTTGCATCGGAACCTATTCTGAAAGCTTGGAAGTAGTACGGAGGCACCATGCGCCATCTCGGATTTTGACGTC
The DNA here is from genome assembly GCA_036346205.1 of Vesta saturnalis. NCBI lineage: Eukaryota > Metazoa > Arthropoda > Insecta > Coleoptera > Lampyridae > Vesta > Vesta saturnalis. The sequence goes on along the minus strand of JARFJB010001084.1, from coordinate 1,172,497 downwards.
ACAAGGATGCCCCACGTGGTAAAGCGAAAAAATCCAATTCGGACTTGACTCATTCACACGATTGGGCATGTAGAAAAGCCATTATCTTGAAAATATATCGTCGACGCAGACAAATATCGATATGTTTTACAAACCCTTACCAGCTCTGAGTGATGGCGCCCCAGTAGAATTTGTAGTCCCCGGAAATGGAAACGATTACATAGATTTAAGCCAGACCATGTTGTACATCACAACTAAAGTTCTAACGCAAGATGAGACAGCACTTACAGACGCTAATGTTGTGGCACCGGTAAACAATTGGATGCATTCGCTTTTCTCACAGGCGGAGGTTTACTTAAATCAGAAGACGGTGTCACAACCAAACAACACCTACGCCTACCGTTCATATATCGAAACGCTGCTAAATTATGGAAAGGAGGTCAAGAGTTCACATCTAGATGTACCTTTTGGCACGATGATACAGCTGGACAGATGAATACACTGGGAAGCCCAAATAACGGTTTCTCAGAACGTCAAGCACTTGCGGCTACCGGGAAACAGATAGAGATGATTGATCACGTGCACTGGGATTTGTTTAATCAAGAAAAGTTTCTCATAAGTGGTGTTGAGTTAAAGGCTAAATTTGTACGATCAAGAGATACCTTTAGCCTAATGGCTGCACTTCAACTTACAAGACGCGAATTATAGACGCTAATTTACTGGTGAGACGTATGCGAATCAATCCAACTATTCTAATTGCGCACGTTAAAGCTTTAGAAACAACCGCCGCAAAATACCCTATTACAAGGAACGACGTAAAAGTGTTAACTATACCTGCAGGTATACAGCGAAAATCATTGGATAATGTTTTCCTGGGTCAGTTACCTAAACTATGCATCGTAGGCTTTGCAGTGAATAAAGTCTTCAACGGTGATTACCCTTCAAACCCCTTCAATTTTCATCACTGCAATATTAACTACATGTCGTTATATATTGACGGAAAACAAATTCCTTCGAAGGCCTTACAACCAGACTTTACAGCTACTGGTTTATATGTAAGAGCGTACCACACCTTATTCTCTGGTACGGGTATTCATTTTTTGAATGAAGGTAACAATATATCGAGAAGTGATTACCCCAACGGCTACCGTTTATTGGCCTTTGACCTAACACGTAACTTGTCTGCAAACGCTAGTACGCTAGTACGCTAGTAGTGGAATTTAGATAGAAACGGTTCCCTTTGGCTGGAAGTCGGGTTTGAAGAAGCGTTCACCGAAACCGTTAACTGTTTTCAGAATTCGATAAACATCGGAACGTCGTTATAGATTTTAGCTGTTAAAAGAGGTAGCTCAAACCTGCGTTCTTCAGTGTATAGCAACATCCGAAAGAAGATGGACGCATACTCGGACGTACAAGGGTTTAGTGGTGTTAATAACGAATTCATACCGAAAGAAATTGCCGTGGTTACAGATCATGGTCGTTTATCGTTGATGCTAATAAAACCACCTAGAGGTTACTTTATATCAAGATCCATGTCATAGCAGATAAAATTTATGGAGGATAATTATCATGGACTGAAATGGTGGCCAGGTCATGTACACTACAACAATTTCCGTGAGGAATTGATCAGTGTTGCGCCCCTTTAACAAAATTCATGTTAGGGGCAGTGAAAAACAACAGTTTTTAAGGTTTCTTAACAAACCAATAGTAAACCTGGAGGAGGCTGGTTGCCCGTCTATTAAACAATTGAAAAAGGAAGCAAAAGCATATCGCTGTTTAAACCATAACATCACTGGGCCTATGTGTGCACTGGAAAACGCCTTACTACTGCAAGACTGGACGCATAACAATTCCAAAGATGTACGCGATACAAGTGTTGAAATGTTTGAAATCGATCCCCATCCACAACAAGAATGTGTTTCGTCTTGTATGTGCGACACGCACCTAGACCGTGTGTAATTATTGTGAACACGAATCCTGCAGACAAACCAGGTCAGCATTGGACCACTATCTACATTGATGATAATGGTAACGGAGAGTATTTTGATTCCTTTGGACGAGCACCTCAAGGGTTTCATTTACGTTTCCTAGAGAAGAATTCTAGGTGGTTCCGTTACAATAAAACAATACTACAGGATTACCATTCGGATGTGTGTGGACTTTATACGTTAACGTTTCTGTATTATAGATTAAATAGTTTATCAATGATTGATTTTGTAAAAAAACTTTTTCAGTACATGTTTAATTGTGAATGACGAGATAATTAAATTATTGTTTAACGCCTGTTACCCAACCATTCTATTCTGACAAATGAAGAGATTGTTTAGTACCTTACTTTTTTAATTAAAAGTTGCGTAATATCAGATGAGCCTATTGTTTTTCTTTCTTTTTAATTCAGCATGTGTGTTTTTAAAAACCGTGTTATAAAATTTATGGCTTTAGCGCTTTAAGGAAAGTGTGTTACTCGGTTGGTAGATCATTAAAATTAACAGGTTTATATAATTACACAGTAATTAGCTAAAAGTAAACATGAACAATGGGTTCTAACTACATATTGTTGTTGTGGAATTTAAAACATGTAATTATTATATTCCAAACTTTTAATGCGGTCTTTATAAAAAAACAATTTGCGTGTGTATGTATGTATGGACAACATATAATATTTTGTTCAAACCGCTTTGTTATTAATTACGTTAAGGGAAAGGTAAATACGAGTTGCAGTAAGTGTGATAAAGATAATTAGGCCGTTTGTATATTTACACTCTAAAAATTAATTATGGGGAAACCAATAGCTAGTTTTACATCAACTATTCATAAACGTAAAACATAGAAAGTGTTTTAGTTTGATTAGATGAGTAGCACTCGTGAATCAGTCCCTCAAAAATGTTCTATCAATACAGAGCTAGTAAGTTTGCTGTTAACCCTTTATTTATTTTATTTACTTGTACAGATTTTTAATTACAGTTATAAAATACATCTAAGTTATACGTAACAAGTTTCTTTAAAAATATTAAGGTGTACAATATACAACAATTTAACGAGCGGATGGATATGAAACATATTTCAATGCAATTAATGCTGGTAAAACAATCGGTTTTAATATTCGTTTAGAAAACAATATTGTAATAACTGTTTTGTAATTAATTAACTTAAAAAATTTTTGTTTCATTATAGAATAATCTGAATGTCAGTAATTTTTTTTTATAACTTACTGAGGCTTTTTTAATTATGATATTCACAATAAAAATAAGTGTTCTATAATTAAATTTTACTGTCATTCAACTTCCCCCACGCAAGATCAAACCCTAACACAAGTTCATACACCTGTCTTACAAGATAGCAATAGGGCCTCCTTATTATAATACAAATTTAAATTTTACTTCAAGGGTCACGTGGCTAAGTCCCAGCAGTAAGTTTCGAAACCCTATATCAGCCTTACAAGATAGTATTAGGCCTCCTTATTAGAATACAACCCCTATGTATAAATAAAGTTTGGTAAGGTTACAATCTGTAGATAGGAATTAAAAGAATACGTACAATTGCCTAACCTCCAGGGATTGTACTGCTTTTAATATTACTAAAAGGACCTTAATTAGGGTTGAAAAACGCCCCCCGAAAAGAAGCCGTCACCCAGTCCCAACGCCCAAATCCAAGACCAACGCCTGGACCAACCCCAAGACCAAACCCTAATTACACCCCTCACGTGAGCAAGTACAAAAAAAATTGCTGCCAAAAAGGCTCTTAATGCAACATTGAAATTCCCATTAGGGGTTGAAAAAGGCCTCCAAAAAGAAACCATAAATAAGAGTGAAAAATACGGTCTCCCACGTGGGTGAGTAAAAACAAAGAGGCCGTAATTAGGAATGAAAATTCCATCAAGGGTTGAAAAAGGCCTCCGAAAAGAAACCATAAAAAATAATGTTGAAAAATACGGTCTCCCACGTGGCATCCTTGAGAAGTAAAAATCCAAGATGGCGCATGGTGCCCCCGTACTACTCTTGGATGTTGTGACTCCGATTACTAAGTTTTAGATTTTAAAAAGCATGTTTCTATAATGTACAATTTAGTTAATGCAAGTGTATTAGTTCATATTTAATACAATTTCTATAATTAATGTATTCCAATAATGTAAGTACAATATATTTTGTGGTCAAATGCTTCTCAATATGTTAATTCACACATTTCTCATAGAATTTATGTTCCACATTAAATGTCATCTTCGTGCGAATAATAGTTCCATTTTATTTAGGCACGTAACTTAACATCCATTTTGTGTATTAATGTACCTTATTGTAGGCTATCATTGCTACGGAATTGATAGCAACAATAAGAAATTATGATTATGAAACATAGTAGCCTTGCGAGGTGTAAATAGTGCAGCTCTACAGTTGTTTATGCAAATTATTTAACCTATAAATTGAATCTGTAATCAATTGTATGATCGTTTATCAGCAACCTACAACACAACCATTCTTATGTTTTTATAATTCCGCTACAATTATTAAATGTTTACATTTTGTTGAAAATTGCATTGTTTGTAAGTCATAAGATACATAACATTCAGGCAGTAAAGATAACGTACCACACACCTGTTAGATTTTAAGAATATTGTTTTTCAACCGTTATCATTACGATAACCAACGTTCTCTAATTTTTACAAAATAAATCACAATAAATAAATAATTGTATTTCGGAATACTTTAGCCACAGAATAAAAGATAATTATTTTTTATTCTGTGCTTCAGCTTCAGATGCTGTCATCTCAGGGTATAATTTTCTAATCAGAATTTATTACAACGAGAATAGTTTTGACTCATGTTTCTCATATTACACCATATGATTGTATATGATGACGTAGCGGTAAACATTACTGGCGAGGACAATACCATTCTCTCATTCTCATACATGTTTGCATATATTTTTAAATATGGAGGTTGAGCGAATTTCTTTGTTAATGTTATAAATTATATACTACTCACTTACTGCCCATCTACTTCGGTAGGTACACAATTTAAAGTATAGCTTGGCGCAGGATAGCTCCGCGGGTGAGAATTTCAGCCTCCTGCGTTAACTGTTTGCTATTGATAATTTTATTGGATTTATTTTAATTGTTAATAGTCAGGTTCTTGTGATTGTTGTTACTTAATAGGTTTTCCCATATTTTATTTATCTTTGTTATTTTATATATACATTCATTGTGACCATGATGTTAAAGTAGAATAGTTGTAATATTTTTACGCATATTTTAATTAAATTTGACCACAATTTGTAAGTATTTTAAGTATTTTAGTTTACTAATGTTGATATCATTTTGTAGTTCCTCCTGAAGATGATATTTTAATTTATATCGAAACTTGTGTGTGTGTCATATATATATATATATATATATATATATATATATATATATATATATATATATATATATATATATATATATATATATATATATAATATCATTCATGTGACCATGATGTTAAAGTAGAATAGTTGTAATATTTTTACGCATATTTTAATTAAATTTGACCACAATTTGTAAGTATTTTAAGTATTTTAGTTTACTAATGTTGATATCATTTTGTAGTTCCTCCCTGAAGATGATATTTTAATTTATATCGAAACTTGTGTGTGTGTTATATATATATATATATATATATATATATATATATATATATATATATATATATATATATATATATATACATACCCGAGCTATTCAGTTATTAAACTTATTTTGAGAAAATGGATTAAAAATTGCGATGGCCGGGAATCGAACCCGGATCAACTGCTTGGAAGGCAACTATGCTGACCATTACACCACCATCGCACTTGCATGTGAAAGAATGTAACGTTCTCCCTTGTTTACCTTATGTGAAAACTACCTAGATACCAGGTAGGTTTAATGTACTATTACATAAATTTCATTTCAATACGCCTTCAGATCTACAGATACACTACCTAATTAAATTAGATTGGATTAATAAATTATTTTGTACCATTAATACTATTTCATAACTGAAATTCTATACATTTCTATTATAATCTTATGTATCTTTCACGATCTGAATGGTGTTACTACATATCCTCAAAATAAAGTATATCTCGTGTTTGCTCGGCTGTATGATTTAACATTAAATAAATATGACAATTTAATTACTATGCATTGTTAGAAGATTAGAATGGTTATTAACCTGTATTATTAATAATTTTACATAATCGATAATAATCAAAATAGATTTATTTCAATTACCGTTCCTTCATTCTCACACATATTTGCATATGTTTTTAAATATAGAAGTTGAACGAATCTCTTAGTTAATGTTATAAATTATATACTACTCACTTACTACACATCTATTTCGTACACAATTTAAAGTAGGGCATGACAAGCATAGCTCCGTGGGTGAGTATTTCAGCCTCCTGCGCACACAAAGAAGAGAGAACGCATTCGGAGGGAAAAAGACAGCTACTACGCGCGCACAATTGATGAAATAATTATTTGTGTAATTGAATTGTAGGGGATAGATAAACGATTAGCCACATCTACAAGTCGAATAGAATTTAATGTTTGTTCTAATTCAGCGATTATATAAGAATCAAATTCAACACTTTTCAAATCTGATATTTCGTAAGATCAAAATCATTGGGGGCCAAATGATTTACTTGTAATTTCTGCAGAGTTAATTTAATCTATTAAATGTAAAAGTTACAATGAAGGTATGACAATAAAGATTAATCATTGCAGGACAAATAATTCAAATTAATTCATTGTTTAACCTTCTAAGAAATATCGATTTAAAAAGGTATTTATTATGATTGAAACTATAATATATAAGATACAATTATTACAATTATTGTTAAAAAAGAAAAGAATGTATTGATTTATTTACAGATCTAGAATTATGAATAATTCAGTTGCCAAAATTTACATTGCTAATTAACCGTAATATGAGATATCCAGGTGCAAATTAATCACTGTTTTGACAGCTTAAAGTAGATAAATAGATATGTATTGTTCAAATAGTCGCCACTTATTTTTTTTCATTATTTAATTTGAACACTGAACGTGTTCTATTCAAGTAACTACTCTCATTCTAATCTTTCAGTCGATCACTACGCAACAATAGGCGGGGTATATTTTTATTGCTTCAGCTGCAGAGACTTGTGTCTAGAGATACCAATTCTACTTCGGCTTTCGAGCTTAAGTACTCACACAAAATGTAAAAAACATTTTAATCATCTAAAAAATTTAAAAACTCACTACAAAAATAATAATCACCAAGAAAGTACTAGTTCTAACAGACAAAAACCCTAAAATGCAGTATTTGTGGCTTTACAGACTTTTCCAGAAATCAGTTATATCAACATTTTCAAAACATTCATGATATAATAATTACCACAAAATCCATGGAACTTGATGACAAAGATGCGTTTATACTTTGGAAAGCAAAGGAAGAAAAGGCCACATGTTCTTTTTTTTATCAGTGAACATGGGTGGTATACAACTGAGAATTATAAAATTTTAAAATATGTTTGTCATCGATCTGGATATTATAAGAATAAAGGAAAGGGAATAAGGCATATAAAAACAAAAGGGAAAAAAAAATAAATGGGTTTTTTTTCCCTCTGGAATAAAACTTACCATATGTCGTGCATCAGGAAGATGCCTTGTAGAATACACCAAAACACATGCAGGACACGGATCGAATAATTTGGGGCATTTGACTTTCACAAAAAGAGAAAGGGAGAGTTTTGCAATGAAAATTGCATCGAAAATTCCATTTCAGGTTATCTTGGATGAAGTTAGTGATTACATTTGCAATTCAGAACTGGATCGAACTCATCTTTTAACAAAAAAGGATTTGCACAATATTCAACATACTTTTAATTTGAGCATACAAATGATGCCGTAAGCATAGAATCATGGATCAAAGAGGTCAATAACAGTGGACGTGTGTTATTTTATAAGGCTCAAGACATTACTTTATTGGAACATACAAATTTGAAAACAGAAGATTTTATTTTGATTGTTATGAATATGGGCCAATTGGAAATGCTTGAAAAGTTTGCCGATGATTGTATATGCATAGATGGCACCCATGGCCTCAGTCCTTATGATTTTCAGTTACAAACACTTTTAGTTCTGGATGATTTGCGAGAAGGGTTTCCTTGTGAATTTTTATTTAGCAATCGGTCAGATGAGGAAATATTGTTTTTATTTTTTTCATGTATTAAGGACAAATTGGGAAGACAAATAAAGTCACGACTATTTATGTCAGACATGGAAAAATATTCTATAATGCAAGGATAGGTGCCATGGAACCGGCAGACTTTCGGTATTTAATATGTATATAACTGTGTACAGGTAAATATTTATTATTTTTACGCTCTTTGCGTAAGAGTCTGAACAAAATACATTCCAAAGAAAAACAGGTAAGTGCTTAACTATGTGTAAGTAATTCTTTGCAGTCACATGTTTATGTTTCCATCTCAGGTTATGGTCTACAAACAACTTAGGACTGTTCTGCAAGAACAAGACCAAAGTGCATTTACCCAAATGGTGGATAATTTTTTGAGACTTTTGCTAAATGATGAAGAGACATTTGATTTTGGTCAGTACTGTAAAAACTGTGGATTAAAAACAAACATGCACATTGACCGGGTGCATGAGACCATTAATATGTATATTTAAATGGGAAAGTAGTTAAGAGACTCGATAAAGCCAAAAATGCTTGTCCGAGACAAATTATTTGAAAGATTGATCACTTTAAATAAAGTAAAAGTTTCCAGCGAAATTAAAGATTTGCGAGCTAGACATAAAACAAGTGAACGCATGGATCCAAACCTGGTCATGGTCAGAGAACAGGGAGGGATGTACCTTCAACTTCATGTCAAGAATTTTATAAAGTGGAAGAAAGAAAACTAAACTATAAGAATTGGAAATTGGTGCGTCAACAATGCAATGCCTGCATTCATCAATATTCCTGCTCGTGTATGTATAATAATATAATGTATAATCGTCAATCGTGTTCGTTGTTAATTCTATGGGACCGGTTTTATTCCACATTTTTCTGAAACCTTGTAAAAATCTACTGAGCCATGATTAGAACAGCTGCCTTGATGGTTATTCTACTTTTAAATTTTGTTCAAATTTGTCCAGAATTTTAAGATTTGTTACAAACAATGGATTTGGCCTTATCTTCTGTTACTCAGATTTTTTAAAACTCTTGTTACCGGGCATCATTTTACAACAAAATTTCAAGTGTAATAAGGTCGTTGCACAAATGTGTTAAAGTTAAGAACTGAACAAAAATCATATTTTTTTAATGTTGATCAAAGCATGATCTACTTTCTCTCGTGGACAAAAAACATTTATTACCGTGAAGAAAAGATAACAGCGTAATAGAATCTTCCTGCTTGTGATTATTAATGTACCCATATGTATTGAGTGCATGAATAGCTCCGTATTTTGGATTACAGAACTACTCATGGTTATTTACTTTATTTAATTTAGATGACCTGATTATCGAAGTATTGAATTTTATTCAATTAACTTAAAAAACACTAGTTACCTTTGTAAACATTTTTAGCATCTCAGAGAAACCCATCGTGAACATATTTTGATCCCCGAGCGTGAAACTTTGGAAAGAAAAAATGGATACAGATGGAGTTCTAAAACCAAAGTAACAGAGAAAACTCCTGGAAAAAATACTGTTCACATAAGCCCGGGTTCTGTCCCTGAAGTAAAGCAAATTTTAGATCCAGTACGTATATTCCATTTATTTTTACCGGACGATATGCTAAATAAAATAGTAATATACATCAATCAAGAAATTAATAGAGCAAATAAAAACTAATAAGTGACAAAACGAACTTTTTCTGATACTAATTTGGTTGAACTGAAAGCTCCCTTGGGAATTTACTTACTTGCTGCGGTTATGAAAGATAACAATTTATCATCAAAAATGATGTTCGGTAGTTCCTAGTGCCTAAGGTTTGATGACTAGGAAACTAGGACGGAAAGAAGAAATTTCATTGTATTTGCTCCCACATCTGAAATATGGGAAGAATTTATTGAAGTTTGTAGAACAAAATATAAGCCCAGTTCGTATGTCACAATTGACGAACAACTTATGGTATTTAGTGGCCACTGCCCGTTCCGGATGTACATACCGAATAAGCCGGCAAAGTACGAACTAAAATTGGTTTTACTATGTGACGTTTCCACAAAATATCTTATAAATGCTGGACCATATTTGGGCAAATCTACTCAGACTAACTGCCCCAATGTATGGTACGAACCGGAATGTTACAATGGATACTTGGTTCACCAATGTACCTTTAGCAGACTGATTTCTAGGCCTCATTCGATGACAATTTTTGGAACAATTCGGAAGAATAAGCCCCAAATTCCACCAAATTGGTCGAAAACAATAAAAAACGCCAGGTGGGAACATCATTGTTTGCCTACAGTTCCAATAGCACATTGACTAATGACAATACCAGTAAACCTAAAATTATCCACACCTATAATGCAACTGAAGGTGCAGTGAACACTTTTGACCAGATGTGTCAAAACATGTGCCAATCGAAAAACAAAAAGGTGGCCAATGTACTTATTTTATAACATGATAAATATGGCCTCTATAAACTCATTTGTAATATACTCACACAATGTTATTTCTCAAGGTGGAAAGCCAATTACTAGGTAATTGTATATGCTAGAGCTACATAAAAAACTAACGGAGCCTCATCATATTAGTCGATTGGAAACGGTACGAAACATGAATCATGAATTAAAAAACTATTGAAGATGTTCTGGAAAAAGAAGGTGAGGTAGAAGAACCCCGAGGAAATAACCACATTACCAATAAAAGAGGTCCGAGAAAATACTTCCACAAATGTCCTACCGCTAAGAAGAGGACGACTACAACATACTGTTCGAAATGCACAAAACCAATATGTGGCGAGCACCAAGTTAAAATATGCCCTAGTTGTTCTTGAAACACTGTGACTACTGTTTTTATTTTATTGTTTCAAAGTTAGTTCTTATTATTTTTGTACTTTTTTTAGATTCCCATGAAAAAAATATTGTTAATAAATACTACTGTAATATATCATTCGTTTTCTCGTTATACGTAAATTTTACGTGTCGATAGTAAATGTAAAAAATAACTGCGTTTTTTGAGAAAAGAGGAGAACTATAACGGTTGAATTTGAATTTATTAAGTGAAATAGTAATTTCTATATTTTATTGGAATATTATGAAAATGTAAACTTTCACCATTATTACACATAATTAAAATACTTAGCTTTTGGGTTTAAATGGTGTATTTTTATACTTATATGTCTGTACATTTAGATAACAATTATAGTTGTCGTCCTCGGTAGTGGTAAAAACAAGAAAAATTGAAATGTTATTTCACCTTTCCATTGCATATACGAGGGTGTATTGAAAAATTCTTAACTTACTGTAGAAGCAAACAAAATCTGAAAGTCAAAATATTTTATTATTCAACATAATCTCCTCTCACTTAGATACATTTATTAAAACGAAATCTGCAACGCCTCTAAACCTTTCAAAAAAGTTTTACCTTGCTCTACAAACCAGGTCTCCACAGCTTCTACCACCTCTTCGTTGGAAGAAAACTTACGACCTTTTAGACTTTCCTTCAGTTGAGTAAAAACACGATAGTCAGACATAGCCAGATTTGGTTAATAAGGGTGGTGTTCAAGTAATTCAAACCCTATATTACGAATTATTTTCGTGGCAACATGCGATTTGTGTGCAGGGGTGTTGCTCTACAAAAACAAATACCTTTGAACAACTTTCTGCGTCCCCTCTCCTTAACTTTTTGTCGTAGAGTAGCCAGTAAGGCCGAATAGCAATTCCCCTTATCCAGTAGCTCAATCATGATTACACCTGAGCAATTCCAAAAAAACTGAAGACGAAATTTCTTAGGCCTTGGAGAACCATTCCATCGATTGCTGCTTTATTTTTGGGTCGTAAAAATGTACCCAAGTTTCCTCTATGGTAACAACACGGCTTAAGTGGTTTGCATCTATTTCAAACCCAGCACGGATCGAACGCGATGCTTTTACCTTTGCACGCTTCTGGTCATCATTCAGACATTTGGTGACCCATTTTGCAGAAATTTCACTCACGTCCAAATCGACGTGAACTATATGATGGGCGTGTTCATATAAAATACTCAGTGCCTCAGATATTCGTTTTAGCCCAACTCGATGGTCTCATAAAATCATGTCATGAACTACATCGATATATTCAGGGGTGGGGACAGAAATTTGCCTTCTCAATCAGTTTTCATCTTCAATATAAAGTTTACCTCTTTTGAGGCTTACAATCCAATGTTTCACGAACGCATGCGAAGGACATTGATCGCCAATGGTATTAATCATATCTACTTACCTGTTAACCCCTTCAAATACAGGTACTTGACGATGCCTCGATACTTTTTTTCAATTTTCACAATTTCGGTCGACTTCCTTTTTTCAAATTTTATTGCTCAACTCTGGTTTGACTGTTTGAAGGGAAAAAACTTTACACTGACACCTGTAATAAGTTATTATTCGTTGCTATTGTAACGAAATATTTTCTTTATCCACGGAACCGCTCTAGGCTAACTAGGTATCAATAAATCCTCGTATTTTTACCATGTACATAAAAAATAACATTAATAATGGGAACATTTGTAATATATGTCATTGTAAGTTGTGCTACACTTTATACGGGTTTATATGGTTAATAATATAATTAAAATTAGATGTGAGTGTCTTAACCATGTTTCATTTAGATCTGCGATTTATTTCATATTATATTGTTATAATTATATATAACGCCAGAAAAATGAAAGAGCTTAAGGCAATAGAAAAATTACAAATACAGTAAAGCAATAACTACGACTAGTGGTCCACTCAGGATCGTTGTTAACAAGTCACAATTTACATAAAAAGAATAAGTAGTGTTCATTGCATTTTGCCAAATATATTATTATGCTTTATATAGCAATCTGCGATAATTATAAGTAATATAAAATAAAACATCACACCTTAACTTGCTTAACATATTATGATCAGTCAATCAATTATAGGTCTTAAATTAATTAAATTAACCTTTGGAGTAACAAGCCATATCAACTACGACGAGTCCCAACCGGGGTACAACCCATACAACAGATTTTTTTATTGTTGTTAAAGAATATTAGCAGCAACATTTTACCACAAATAAAAAAAAACAATTATAGTTACACGTATTTATAGATTATCTTGTTTTGTTGAACAGAAATCAGCAATTATCGTTAAAAGATATTATTATTATATTATTTAGTAATATAATAACATCAATTTATTTATCGCATTTGTTACAGTAATTATTTTTTTTTCTGTTGGGCAAGATTTCTGCAAAATAAGTATTTTCTTTCTTTCTATCGTTCTTTTTTGAACAACTGCAATTTCCAAATGACTTTTCTTTGTTGGACAAAGCAGTTCCACTTTCCCCAGGTTGCTGTCTGATTGCGCGTACTAATTTTCTTGACAAAGTGTTGATATTTTACAACTTTCTACTTCTTCTACTGAACACCTAGGTCAAATAAGTGCTTCGGCCAGTTCGGTTTTTTTCTCATTCAGTATTTTTTTGCCCTAGCGAAAATGCATTTACGCCTAATATGTCAATTAAATTTTTAAATATTATGATCAGATTCCTTTTGGTGGCTCTTTTTACGCTGTAAATCCTTTACAAATTTTTTTTTTAATTGAATACTTGTTAATTATGCAATCTTAATTAAATTGCAGATATCCCAAATAGTGAATGTTGATAATCTCCGACGTTGTTTCAAAAGCGCTGAGAATTTTTCTACGTCAATAAAACCACGAGACGCATTACAGGTGCTCTCATTCACATTCCCGCGTTCATTTCCATGGGTCTCTTCGGAGACTCGGGTCACATGCATGTAAGTTTAATTACACTACCTTACACGTCCACTAGTAAACGCCTTCACGCCGGGTATTTATTCCCGGTGTAGCTTTTTACCTACACCGTCGGACAGAAAGGCTGCCTGCCTAAGTTCTTCCGATTCCCAGTGTATCAATCGAACAGCGCAACGTGCCGTGGCCCAGAATCTTTTAATTGATATTCAACATTTTACGCAAACGCACACTAACACGCAGCTACATGATAAAGCCTGTCCGGTAGAACTGAACGGGTATCGGATTAACGAGGAGGATTGTCAATATATGGTTCTATTGTGCTTGAAACCGCCTTAATGCTTTGCTGTCTCGTACTTATTGTACGTGACAAAGAAAGATGGATATATTATGAATAATGCCTCTATTTCTGCCGAACAAAAGCGTTTGCAACTTTCACACATAATGACAAGGCAATAAGAATCAGATGCAGGTAGAATAGAAATTCAATAGGTATAATAAAATGCCAGTGGTTCTCAACACTGCTTTAACATTACATTTAAAATTTATGGAAGAATGCAAGTTTTATAATAAACATTTATAAAAGCCATTCATAATAATGAATATTCGATTAAGTATAGGTATTTCAATTTACATTTAGAAAGTTCATTGTATACCTAAGTATGGTAATGACGTTTTAGTGTACTCCAATTACAAAAGAATCCAAATAAATATGCAATACTGTAACAATAAGTAATTAATAATAGATTATTATACCATTTAGTAGGTACATATAGGTATAAATAAAACAACTGCAATATCTATATTATCATTATTCTTTGAGTAAGCGTTTATATAAACTAACCATTAATATAATGCCGAAAAAGTTGAGTAAAGAAATTCGCGAATTAGTTTTAAATACAGTCGATTATTTTAAAGAAGAAAAGAAAATGGCGGTCCACTATTATCTACATTTTCTGTTCAACAAAGAACAACAAACGCGTTAAAACTTTCGGTTTCGACGGTGGGGAAAATCTGTGCTTTAAAAAAAAATGGCGGCGAGTTGGAACCTCCAGTGAAAAAACAGCGTGTCAAACTTTGCACTACAGATTTTCCAGAAAATGGAAAACAAACAATTCGTGCATTAATATACGAGATGTACGCGAAGAAGGAACACGTAACGTTAAATTCATTATTAAACTTCTTAAAATTGAGAACCGCGTATGAAATAGGAAAAACCAGTTTGGCTCTAGTGTTAAAAAAATATGGGCTTTAAATTATTTTTATTATACAAAAGTTGCATTTCTTCACAAATTATATAATGTTAAAGCAGTGTTGAGAACCACTGGCATTTTATTATACCTATTGAATTTCTATTCTACCTGCATCTGATTCTTATTGCCTTGTCATTATGTGTGAAAGTTGCAAACGCTTTTGTTCGGCAGAAATAGAGGCATTATTCATAATATATCCATCTTTCTTTGTCACGTACAATAAGTACGAGACAGCAAAGCATTAAGGCGGTTTCAAGCACAATAGAACCATATATTGACAATCCTCCTTGTTAATCCGATACCCGTTCAGTTCTACCGGACAGGCTATACCTAAACAGCGTGCAGGGAGTCCACGAATTGAAAGTAACCCACAATTAGACCACATTTCGATCGTGCACTCAAAGTGCAAATATTATATAAAACGTGTGAGTATTAATCTCCGATCTCATTTAGCGTAATTACCAGTTTAAAATAAGTTTCTTTTGAAGCTTACTTCTCAGTAGAAGTCCTGAAACCGCTTTCATAACCGCTCACTCATCGCGAGATATCCAGACGTAAAATAAACCCTGTAGTAAAACCTATGTTAAATAAAGACGCACGTAAAAGATTCCGTTATCCTGTCAGCCTGTATATTTAACAGTCCTGAACACCGAAAGGTACCGAAGATTGAAATACCTTACGCCGTACCCAGGCTAGGAAAACCGTACTTCCTATCCTATTCTGAAAGCGTATTCATTCCAGGTCGCACGTCGCGACAACTCAGAATTAAAGAGGTAATCCTTTATTAATAATACCTGTACCTGTAAAACGTTTAGTTTATCCTGCCTACCTTATAAACACTTCTGAAAACTAAGCGTTCCTGAAGGTTGAAATACCTTAAAACCGCCCCTGAGTTGCAGCCCCCTAGGTAGCCACATTACGCGTTCCCGCACACCGTAAATTCAATAAAGAATAGTTAGTATTCCATTTCACGGATGAAAATAAGTCCAACTAATTACAAACAGTAATTAGAGTATATTTTTATTTCCCGTAATTGACATTACACAGTAATTAGGAAGATGGCAGTTAGTTACTGAACCTCTATAATATTAGTAATATTCGTTTCAATTTCATTTGTGAAAGTTAGGCTTAAAAATTGCATGTAAATGATACAAAACACGATTTCTTTTATAAAATATAATTATAAAGCAGTGTAGAAATGCAAATCTCTTTAAAATTAGTGGTTTCCTGCGTGGTCTAGAAGCAGGTATATTAGAATTATTCACCTTGCTCTTATTGTCGTAAACACATTTTCAACTCTAAATCCCGTTATCGTAATCGTATAAAACCAGTTGTTTTCCATTGTGTACCACCAGATAGGACCGGACTTAAATATTCTAGTATTTTTATTTGATTTTCCCTTTTTATGTCTATATTCACTTCATATAGGACATTAAGATCATTTTCCTTCTCAAATGTAAACCCGCAGTTAATGTTATTTTCGCAGCAAACATAACGAGAGTACTCAGCTGTCTGCTGCTCCTGGAGACACCCGTTAAGACGCTGCTGATGGCAGGGAGACAAATCCGACCCCCAGGGCCCCTTGGTGGATGATGGATGTTTTCTTTACTTGTAACATATTTCCTGTTGTGTTATTTGAGCAAACAATTTTGTTTGTTGTTATTCACCTGCAAAACGGCGTTTGTCACGAAATGACGCGAGTTGCTCATCAACCGTTACGTGAAAACTAGTTGTATAATTTTCTTTGCAATGATTCACAAACCATTCAACAATTTCTCTTATGGAGGCCAGCTTGTCATTTTACTTATGATCTTGTAGTTATATGGGTTTTGAGAGCATAAAACTTTTATAGGTTTCCTGTTAGCTTTAAGCGCACCAGCAGTTATCAAGGCGTTCCAGCACGCCTAAACAGTTTTGGCTTTTTGATTGGTAAAGTGTACTATTTCATCCACCATTACCTGACAAATAAACAGTTTAAACTACTAGCTATATAGGAAACGTTTTTTGAAAAGTTTTCCAGGCCACTAGGGATTTTGAACAACATTTTGTCTACGGGGGTGGATTCTGTTACCAAACAATTTTATTCTTAGATATATAGCGAGGTTATGATGAGTATAACAATTTTGGCAAAAAAAAGAAATTACAAGTAATGATAAATTATGTATGCGTGGAGTACGAAATGTTCCCCTTGATACTCAAAAAGTCAAATTAAGTGAATTGTGTATGCAATAGGCAGTGTATTAAACCGTTCACTAATAACCGACCTAATGAAATGAAATAGAACTGCCAAATTTTTATTATAATTATAAGAAATAAAATAATTAAAACTATTTATTATATTCACTCGACAACTATTCCTACATTGGTAATAAAATTTAACTTATTCTTTAAGCTGCGTCTCATAGATTTCTTTGCATAGATGCAGTTATATTGTTTTTGAACTGAACAATTCCAATCGTGGATGTAGCTTACTGATTACGAAATGGCAACCTGTCTTGGATTTCCCGCACTAATGCAGTAATAAATCAAAATGTATGTTCTAAATCATTTCGAAGGTCATCAAAGTGAACAGAACTGAACGTCGAGTAGTGCTTGTTAAAGTAACAGAATGCCGACTAAGTATAATGTAGATCTCTAAACTACCTGTTCAAACCTTGTATAATTAACTCTAAATGTAATCAATTGCGTTAAGCACTTTCTGAAACTACACGTCCAATATATTAGCAATTCTAGCTGAATCATTTGTTTCACCATCATATACATGTGAATTAATATTTATGATTACCAAATAATAGCTAATCTAGTAATTCTTAAACCGATAAAAGTATAATACAGGACAGATTATATTTCAAAATAGAAGCAAACGTACTCCCACTAAATAATAAATACGCATTTTTAAATAAAAATTCGCTGTTCCTTATCTTAAAATAACACTTGCGTAACTATACGCGCCTCGTTTGAAAAGTATATTCTTTCAAACATCGTTATTTGAAGTTCTATTATTAATATATTAAACATTCACAAGTATGATTTACCTTAGTTGAATGTAAAACTGAGTAACTAATGACTAATAATGTGATAAACAGTAACTAAAAATAAGATCTATATTGTATCTTCAATTTAATAAACGAAACAAAAACAATTAAATTTTGTAATGACCTGTCTAACAGAGATCTAATTTCAAGAACATTCACAAATATAACCAAAAATAACAATACAATTATTATACTGAACAATTGTGATCCTTCGTGTAACTTTGCACATAAAAATAAAGCACAAAGAAATTCAATAAAACACTATTGTCTTGCACCACTTAGGTTGACGGCTTTAAATAAGCTCAAAATAGAATTGGTGGGGAAGGTCCACTACAATACAAACAAGAGAATAATAACCTTATTAATGCAAATTTTTAATATTAGATAAATGCACAATGCGCAATGATGCAACACAAAAAGAAAACTATCTGAATTAAATTTGTCCCTACTACATCTTAAACTAAAAAAAAAAACAAAAAAAGAGATGAATTAGCATTGATTGTCTTTATTGCTTAATTAAAATACAGTATTAGCAATGGCTCTTTCTTAGGATAATCAATCTTTCACTGCACACAATACACAAATCTGTTTTAGTTAAGAATCTCCTTACCTTTTTTTATCGGAAGCACCCTAACTAGCTGGATCATTCAATGAAATACTAGACTCGACTTTTTATTAAAGTCGCCCGCGTCGGAGATTTTTACCGCAAAGTGTAATAAATTCTACTGGTATTTGTCCTTGAATCATACATACAATTTTCCATTATGAAATCCTAACTCATTTGTACAATTAAGATACATAATTGTCATTCTACGCTTTATTGCTGTACTAAAATAGCATCAATTTGCTCGGGCTATCCGTTTAAGTTTGAAGTCTGCATTCCTGAAAGTAAAGTAGCTAAACTGCGAAAAAGCATAACAATCACACCAATGCAATAAAAATATCCTCCAGTACAAATACACA
Source organism: Vesta saturnalis (assembly GCA_036346205.1). Classification (NCBI taxonomy): domain Eukaryota; kingdom Metazoa; phylum Arthropoda; class Insecta; order Coleoptera; family Lampyridae; genus Vesta; species Vesta saturnalis. The sequence goes on along the minus strand of JARFJB010001084.1, from coordinate 1,153,326 downwards.
TCCATCCTATAAATGCGCCGTATGCACAATATAACACTATACTGGCTGTTACAAAAAACTTCCGCTCATTTCTAGGGTAAATAGAATATTAAAAAATAACGTGAACAGATGTCCGAAAATGCCTCCGGAAGAAGATACGGCCCTGTAAAAGTGACCCAAAAAATACTTTTTTGTTATTATCTCTGAAACGGTCATAAAAGATAGTGTTGACAAATTTTTAATATTAATTTCTTTGACTTTTAAGAAAGGTATCTTTTTTGTGACAAATTGTTTAAAGAACACTATTTTTTCCTAAAAAATTAAAAATATCCCCACAAAAACAGTTTAGGGGCAAGATAAGTGGCACCCCCCTTTAGCGACGCTCCTGTACAAATATTAAAAATTTGTCAACACTATCTTTTATGACCTAATCAAAGGTGTTTGTAGTCTAAATTTCATTTAGGTATCTTAAACCGTATCAGAGACAATAAAAAAAGTATTTTTGGGGCCACCTGTAAAGGGCCGTATCTTCTTAAGGAGGCATTGTCGGACACATGCTTATTAACCAAACTAACGTTATTTTTTAATATTCTATTTACCCTGAAAATTAACGGAACGTTTTTTTAAACACCCTGTATATACCCCGTGTCTACCCCAGTAGTCACCGAATTAATTAATAATTAATTACTAACTACTACAAAATCGTAGCAACATTTCTCGTATGTTAATGGTTTTAATGCAATGCTACCTGGCGTGATATGCGCACTCTGGTCTCAAACAGAGTTAGTGTGAAAAATTTTGTTACTACACCTATCATGTTGCTTCAGTTGCTTATTAACGCATAACGCATTGAGAGTTGACTTAATTTTATCTCTTTTGGTTCTTATAATTCCTATTAATAAAGTAATTGCGGTAGAAGCATTTACCTTTGTAAAATGTAATATTTAAATGTACATGATCTTTCTAAAAAAAAAATTTGTTTACGATGTTAGAACAAATTTATGACAAATTTCTAGATTATTCGTAACATGTATTCTTACAACACGAGTATGTAGTTGTAAATATTCTTTATAAGGTTCTTTTATTGATCTGATTTGTGTTGCGTAACATACTCTACAGTTCAATGTTGTAATTAAGAGTGTAACAATAGAAATTGTTTTTAGTGTATGTTATACGTGTATTTTTAGTGACTGAAATGAACTCGTGACTACAATGCGCTATTGTGTACTCATGGCTATAATATCCAACTAAGAAGTCTGATCATTATTAAAACATAATTCAGCATTATCCAAGTTACCAATTTGTGTGTGAGGTATCAAAATTATGATATTCGTGATCGGATTTTTCCAAAAATTTTTACTTGCTTACTTACCATCACGTAAGTGAAATGAAATTGTATGCTTGCATGTGAGTAAGCACCCTACTTTCTCGTAAAAACCGGTTTACTTCGTCACTTTTACTGTAATGAAAGCTATTATGCGAATTTAAAACTTTTTCCTGCGACCATGTACGCACAATTAATTGTACAGAAAATAATACTTTCGCACACTAGTGCGTTTCATTTTCTCATTGTTGATCTCTTCCTCGTGACGTCAGAAGCGCATGTCAAATGTCAAAAAACAGCTCATCGGGAATAACGTTTTGTGTGTTTATATAAACGGATTGGCAAAGAATTACTTTAAGAGACAAACCGATAAAATTATTCTTTGTAATTTCTAAATCTTTAATTATAATGAGAGTGCCTGTGGTCGGTGACAATCTTTGAACAGTTTTCTGTGGAATGGTGAAATCCAAGGTTAAAATGTGACAAGATTTTGTGCTGTGCTATATAGCAGATCAAACTTATTACGCTGTCACTTAAAGTAACTTAAATCAGATCAGGGTTGATTTTTTCTTAATTTATTGAATTAGGAATTCATTAATGTTTTTAAATTCCTTTTACCGTAATAAACTCGTTATTTTGAAAAAGTGACAAATACCTTTTTAGATAAAATCTGATTACAAATAGAAAAAGTGGATTTCCTTTCACAATTTGTACTTAGAAATATTTTTTTATCTTATTTTATCGACTAAACGTTGAAAAGTTGCCGATGGGTTAAGACATGATGGCATTCTTCTGAGTTTAAACCCATCGCAGGGATGGTAAAAGCTGTATATTTTTTTCTTTCATCGACGCTTACCTGTCATAAGCACTGCGAATATCCGCAGACGACTGGTACTTAGCACCCCGTTCGCAAAAATATTTCAAACTTAAGGCAATGGGTAAGTTACACTAGCAGTTACACAATTTTACGTACGAAAATCAATACAAAACGCTATTATTCTTTCTTTTCGGGTACAGGAAGTACCGCAGGTAACAAACCTGTATTCGCCTTTGGATCACACCTAATTACATTTTTTTATCAATTTCTTTATCAAGCAACTCCTGAGTGAATAGAGTTTCATATTTAATAGTACTAACACAACCTAACTCACTTTTGTCTGTGTCCGTAGAAGCTTTTGACGCCTTCGTTAAGATTATTTAGCTCAGACCGACCTAGATCAGATTCTCAATGAATACACATTTTAGGTGCATGTTGTTATGGCAACGATAGTACCTTATAATGTCAATATGGGTTCATTTTTTTTTGTTCTACAGTTCGGAAGAGGCTTTGTAGATGGTTTATTTCGAGGACTTCAACGTAGAAAATAATTGTTGAGAGCCCCAAGATCTTTACGAACTAACTGACGATAATTCCGAGGATGAGGATGGCGGAGTATTTTCTGATAATCCTTCAAAGGATTAGTTAAATGCAAGCTCTCAACTGCAGATTATCGAAGGTCGACAAAGTGTAGTTGAAGAACAAAGTGAAGAAGCTCAAGTGGCATGCTGAAAGAAAAAAAAATAATTCCTAGAAAGAAGGAAGCCGACAAAATTGACCATACGATGATAAGGACGCGTGATGGTGTTCTTCAGACTGATCCAAACAATTTTCCTGAAGGCGAATATGAGGCATTCAAAGCTATTATATTTCACACTTGTTTCCAGAGTCAACGAAATATGCCCAATCGAAAAACTGTCCAAACCCGGAAATGACTTCAACAGAAATGATGTGTTTTTGGGCAGTCCTCACTTTGTCAGAGTATAATTGTTAACCAGGCAACAAGTACTGCTGGGACACAGATGACGAAATGGGAAATAGCTTAGTTGCTGATGCTATGTGAAGAGCTTGTTTCATAACAATTTGGCGCTATCTTCATAGTACAGATAACAATACTATTGATCACCAGACAAATATTATAAACCAAGACCACTAATTGAAAAAAATCTTAAATAATGCATACCAGAGCGAGATTTGAATTATGCTGAATCGATGGTGAAGTACTTCGGGCGACACTCTTATAAGCAATTCATACGGGGTAAACCGATTTGTTTCGTTTTCATTAGTTTCCACATACGAAGCCACCTGAAAGAGGTAAGTTATGAAGTAACAGGAACTATACGTGATAGGTGAATCCTATACAGCCACCCAATTGTAAAAAAACTGTAGTGTCTCCACTCAACATTCCCGTACACATACATATACCGTAAAAGTACAAGGGAATTTAAATAATTACATAATGAAACTAGGTACATCCCAAAAGAAACTAAATTTTTTTTTATTTCATGTTATACATGTCGTTGAACACATTAACTCCACTCTAAAAAAATTACAATAAGTTTCTTGAGGATTTTCACTTTTTGTTTAATACATATGTTGATAGTGTTTTAATATGCATTTTCAAATACTAATTATTAAATTATTAATTAAAATGTATGTATATTAATAGTTATTTATTTTCTTAAGTGTTTTATATGCCAAATAAGTCCCGAATGTAATACAAAGCTTTATCCACAACCGACAATAAATTAGAATGAAATGTACTTAATTATTTTAGTTAATTTAATTTTAATTCAATTTTCTTATTATTTGAATTTATGGGTGGTCATGGATTTATTGCTATAGTGACTGATTCGTTTTTGTTGTTGTTATAGTAAATAATAAATAAATTACATATTTTATCTTTCAAGTCATATTTTGTGCTTAAGGTGTCAAAATGTAAGTAAAATTCTAAAATGATCTATATAAAGATGAAAAGAGTTTGCATTGTTAGAATAGTATTTGTGAACATTATGGAAGAGTTCGCCATACCAGACGTTCCAGTAGAAATATGGGAAGACGCAGAGCAAGCGACTTTACATTTAGTTCCAGCAAAGTCTAAAGACGCATACGAAAAATAATATTTAGATTTCGACAACTGGAAAAAAAAGGAATAACATCTATAACGGAAACAGTTCTACTGGCATATTTCTTTAATGCCAATAAAAGGTTTGCAGAAGAAAATAATAAGAATATTTCTATAAATGTTAATGTAAATGTTAACTTTAATAAATAAAATATGAAATAAATAAATATGAATAAATATGAATATAAAACCCTAGTATTTTATGAATATAAAATGATAATGTGTCGGTTGTGGATAAAATAAATTTTAACAGCGATTTTAAGAAATTATAAAATTAATTTATTTCCTGGTCGGGGATTAGAAGTCTCCTTCCTTGCATTACTAGTCCAATCAGTTAGACACTTTTACGAATAGTTTACTTAAACAAAAATTGAAAACTGTGTAGGCTAACAGGTACTTCCGGTAATCCTATATATCCCAAAGGTTGGTACGGATTAAAGATTTTGCCATAATAGTTGTATGCCAAATTTCATAGCTCCAGCTCAAACAGTATAACAGATATCGTGTTTACACACACACACGCACGCACGCACGCACGCACGCACGCACGCACTCACGCACTCACGCACTCACGCACTCACGCACTCACGACTTCCCCACCCACCCAACCCACCCCCCACACACACACACACACACACACACCACCACGCACGCACACACGCACGCAGCACGCACGCACGCACGCACGCACGCACGCACGCACGCACGCACGCACGCACGCACCACACACACACACACACACACACGCACGCACGCACGCACGCACACACACACGCACACACACACACCCACGCACGCACGCACGCACGCACGCACACGCACGCACGCACGCACACACACACACTGGCGGCATTCCAAAAATGGTCAAAATGGATTCAATGGCCCTCGAAACGTCAAAATCCGTCAAAATCTCGAGGTCGAATTTTTTCATGATAGCAATACCTTCCCCTTACTATACTTCGTGTAGTATACGGGAATGTAATAAAAAGGAAATGAAGAAAAGAAAACGTGGAGAATAAAGTTCTACTTTGGATATATACAATGGAATAATGTTAGTACGTTGTGTGGAAAACAGTGTGGTAAATGTGGCTTCAACTTCCGATGGGGTGTTTTCTTAGGTCACATAAGACGATATTCAGGTTGAGAGACTATATGTAAGAGGGAAGCCATGGCGGTACGGATCTAAAGAACGGGAACATTTTTTGTTACACAGTAGTACTTACGGATAAGAAGTGTTGGTTGGTTTTGTTCATCTGGCTTATTGACGTATCCACTCAGAATATTGCATAAAAAATCAGGCCACAAACTTACTCAGTTACATTATTATATTATTATAAGTTTTTGTTATGAACGAATAAGTTCAAAAGTAATATATATATATATATATATATATATATATATATATATATATATATATATATATAATAAATAATAATTTTACTCAGTTACAATTCATAAGGAAATAGTAAAACCTTATTTGACTAAATGTAATAATCCCGCAAAATGCCGAGGTAGACCACGTTCTAACCAGGTCTTTTGGTCGTGTTTCAGATGATGTTAAATATGATAACATGGGCCACTATTTGGTAAAAGTTCAAGAAAACAAGAAAATTAGACATGCAGGGGCGATTGCAATTCCATTATGAGAACAAAGTGTATAAAATGCAACATAGGCCTGTGGTTAGATTGTAATCTGAAATTTTATATCAATTTGTAACTGTTATTTGTACTTGTTTGATAAGAAAAATATTTTTTAACTAACTCCTACTTTTTGTTGTAAATTCCAAAATAGGTCCTTTAAAGAACTGGTGTTGCCATATAACAAGAGAACAATTTCGACAAAAGAAAGTTATTAAAGTCAATTTATTTAACCAAATTTTGTCCCAGAAAACGCAAAAAAATTACTTTCTTTGTTAATAAATAATCCCGTCCTTTATGGGCTAATGTTATTTTTCTATGTTCATTCAAATACGAACACCCTTTGTATCTATTCTATTGTAAAAAGTTATGGTGCAGTGGACTAATGCAATAAACATTTTGTTGCATGCTACTGTGAGTACTAATTGGATTAAAAGGTACAACTGCATCTGTAGAAACGTTAGTAAAATATTGACTAACAAGGGAAGTAAACATCATTTGAACAAATGATAAATATTTAGGTTATTGCGCTTTTGCTCTCGTGTTTTGAAGTAATATTGTAGGGAAAAGGTCATTAGGTTATAGTATATTAAGCAATTATAGTTAAATTTCGAGCGATCAAATTTTTAATTTCATTTAAAATTTTTCCAAAATAAATTGTTTTGATACGATCAAGTGTACGAAGGTTGTTTCATGCGCACCTTGTCGCTAGATTTTATTTTATTTTTTTCGCAAATCGGGTACGGATAACGAACATGTTTCTTAGCTTTTAATTAAAAGTTACTCTGATTTGTCAGTTTAAATAAATGAAAAAAACAAGTGTAAGTGTAAAAATAGTTTTACAGCTTAAAATGAGAAATATTATTGAAAATAACAGACATATGACTTTTTTAACACTCCGCCAGAAACCAGTCTACTGATTACTTTAAAATTTAAATTTAAAATCCAGTAAATCACGTGGACAACCATAATTGAATATTATATATTACATTATTGTTATGTCCAACTCAACCTAAAGGCCTAGTTGAACATACTCACGCCGTGTGCAATAATCATTCACTATTTGCACTTATTACATAAATAACTCTTAAAGTATTTTTTAGAGAAAAAAAAACCGCTTGTAGGTATGTTAAATTGTATTTGGCAATTGACACTACTACCTTTTCAACAGCAAAATCAAATCATTCGTAAATAGCCGTAAAACTAATTTTAATGCAAAACTCACATCCAGGCTAATAATTAGATCGTCATTTTCATGACGTCCATTTACAATTCTTTTGTAGGAAACGTAGCTTCCATAATATTCAGAAAAAACCAGCATGGTACAAACCTTGGTTCGTATGTACGACAGTGTAGTAATGTACCTAACACCATTAGATTTCAACTTCCGCATTACAAAAGATATGTGTAACACAAATGACAATATTGATGAAAGTATGGTAATCGAACCTTTGAATATAAACCTGTAGTATTAAAAATTAGAACTAAATTTATGTTGCTGAATATCCATAATGTAACAATTACTAATAATAAAGGTTAACAATCATGTTAATGTTGTAGGAATGTATTATAATTGAGCTACCATATTTTATTGATATTAAACCAGCGCGCCGCGCCGTATTTGGCCTGTATAGGTACACTAGCATCACTCAAACTTCTGAAAGCTAAATAATATATTCATTAAAATATAAATATAATTTTTTAAGTAAGAAATTAGGCAATTAATTTAAATAAAATTTTTCATTAACATGGTCACGGTTATTAGTTTAATTATGCAATAGATTAATGGAATTTAGAAAGAAAAGTATTACACATTAAAAGTTTTTAATTACAATTGGGCAGTTTAGTAAAATTCCAACAAAGATAAAGATTTTACATTTTCATACTGTAGTGCGATGGTGGTGTAATGGTCAGCATAGTTGCCTTCCAAGCAGTTGATCCGGGTTCGATTCCCGGCCATCGCAGTTATTTTTTTATGTTGTAATACTGAAAAACCAGTATATTATTGCAGATACCTAATGGATAAACCCGTTGTGATAATATTGGTGACAAGTAATTCTTTTTCACTAACATTAATTTTGGTAAAAATGGGAATTCAAAAATCTAAAACATGGAAAATCCTATTAAGCAAAATAGGGTCACAAATTTAAAGTATCGCGCAAATTTCCGTGTGGTAAGTTGAATATAATGGTAGAATTAAGTTATTGTATATTATGTTTTAAGAACGGTAAGGATTATTTATTAGTAACATTCATAAATTTAGGAAAAACGTCTAACCTACGGCAATCTTTTAGAAATTCGATGCCAGTATTAAAAATACCTTATTACTAATTTGTAAATACCTGTTCCTCAACCTTGACCTCACTTAAAAATCTGGAACACCAGATCTGTGAGAGGATAAGATACAATCTCGTAACACACAAAATTTTATTTGAAGAGCATTTAGCTGACGTCAAATTCAAACGTTATTATAAGTCTGATGTAGATCTATACATATGTTTGATAACAATGATGCAGTAAATAAGATATATTTAATCAAACATGTTAGCAATAAGTACGAAATTGATTGCTATTAAAACATTGAGATCCTCAAAAGGAAACAAATTCTAATGAATAGGATGATCAATGACTCACTACGTCTCATTAAACTTTTGTAACTCATTTTCCCCAGATACAAAACATGCCGATTTGTATACAGTGTGTCCCAAATCGATTAGTTTTGTACAGGTAACTTTGTTATTAATAAAGATACAGATTTAGTTAAATGGGCAAAGTTGTACAGTGTTTCACACTGATTCGGATGCTTCTTAGAAATATCGAAGACAATCGACGAAAACTCAAAAATGCGTTTTTTTTTAAAAAAGGCGATTATTTCCCTTAATAAAGAAGTTATAAAAAATTATTTTAAAAAGAGTTACTTATTTCTTTAAGGCGAACTGAGATGTGTTTTCAAAAAAATTATCGCAACTACGCTCTTGGTGATAATGATAGCAACTTTCTCCTGGTAAATAATTGGATTTTGAAATAACTAAATTGTATTTTTTTTTGCTGCTTTCAACGATGTATTTGTATAACAATCTACACTTGAAATAATAGATTCCGAAATATTTTATATTATTTGCTTGAAATTAACGTAAGCCATGAAAACGAATGAATTATAACCAAACAGAACTAATTACTAATCATAAAACTAAAAATAGCTAATTAAATCACAGCAAATGTTCAAAACGATGATTTCCATTGCTCAACAAACACAATTCACATCGTTTTAATATGCTAGCAGCAACCTTCCGCAATGTATGGCGATTAACATTATTTAACGCTTCTTGTACTTCATTAACATTATTATAAGTAAAACTTCGACAGAACACATTATTTTTTATAGTGCTACACAAAAAAAAAATCAAGATGTGTGAGGTCGGATAATCTGGGAGACCATCTAATAGGTGTGTTAGTAGCTATTAATCTGTCGCTAAAACGATTATTTTAATAACTAATAAGTAATAATATGCCTGGAGGTGTGTGCAGGAGCACCATCTTGTTGATACCATATTGCTAAATTTTATGCCAAGGGAAATTCATCTGAAAAGTCTTCTATCGTTGTTTGTGACATTTCCAGGTAACGTACTGCAGTTAAAGTCCCATTAAAAATTATAGGTCCAACTAAACAATTCCCCAATATGCCGCAAAAGACGCACTAAATCCAAAGCAAATCTGGTTTCGACGTGGTATAGTCACGTGTGGATTTTCTTGGGAATAGTGGTGTTCATTACGGCGTTCGTCAGTCCAAAGAATGCTGTTAATAAAACCATCGTTTTCTACCATTTTATCAATGACTCACCTGAACATTGTTCTTCTACGCAGATGATCATTTGGGTGTAAAGTGTGAGCAACATGTAGCTTATAAAGGATAAAGTGGTCTTTATTTAAAATTTTACATGCTGTCGATTTTTTCACATCAACTAGAGACTTTTTGATCAACGCAAACCAGCGTCAATTCTTCGACATTCCCATGGTCACGGAGATTTATTTCACGAGGCGGGTTTCTTAATCATCCATATCGCTGCATATTTATGTCTAATCTATTAAATATTCTAATATCTGGTTGTTGTTTTTCTGGGAAGTTATATCGATATTGTTGAGCAGCAAGGCTAGTGCTTTTGTTACATTTGACGTAAGTACAAAACGTACCATTTGTTCATTTAACGGCATTTCTTAGAAAACTTTAATTTTCACCTTCACCAAAAGTTCATGACAATACTTATTCAAAATACAACACTGATTTAACAATTCAAAATGACAGATCGGATTTCTGTTAAAATTCATTTGTTTCCATGGGTTCCTTATTTTAAAGCAAATAATATAAAATATGCCGGAATCTATTATTTCAAGTGTACATTGTTATACATCTTTGAAAGCAGAAAAAAATGTAATTTATTTACTTCAACATCCAATATGGCGCCTATTTAACTGAAGAAAGTTGATATCATTATCTGCAAGAGCGCTGTGGCGATAGTTTTTCTGAAAACACGTTTTAGTTCGTCTTAAAGAAATTTAAAAAAGTTTTATATTAAGGGAATCAGCCGCCTTTTTCAAAAAACGCATTTTTCAGTTTTTGTTGATTATCTTCGAAAGTACTCGAAATTTTTGATATTTCTAAGCGGTATCTAAATCAGTATGAATACTGTACAATATGACTATTTAACCAAATCGTATCTTTATTAATAAGAAAGCTACCCATGCAACACTCATCTATTTGGGACACGCTGTATATTTCGATATCCTTGTAATCACAGAATTATAGAAATCATAAATGTTAACAATGAAATTGCATGGGGGTAATTATTGAAAATCACCGGTGTTAAGTACCTAACCGATAACGTAGAAATACTATTGCACTACTACCATTGAGTAATGAAATGTAACTGCTACGTAATACACAA
>JARFJB010001084.1:1065000-1137500 GCA_036346205.1 Vesta saturnalis | reverse complement strand
ACCGGTTTCAAAACTGGATGGTTAAACAGCTCATTCGTGCGTAGTCCAGTTTTTACGTAGATTTGGTTAACTAAACATCTCATTGTATCCAGATAGGACACGATGTTTTCATTTATGGCCAATGTTAAGGATGTCCAATTTCCGTTATATGGTATGTATGTAATAGACATTCAAAATCTGAAGACTAAAATTTACATTTTCTTAAATAAGTCACTCGAAATTCAACTACTTCCATGCAAAAAAAAGTCTAAATAGCGTGAAACACAATATTGCAATGCGGTATTAGTTTCACTTTAAATATATAACCTATAATTTTTAAAAGTCAAGCTACAGCAGTAACTTTTTGTTCTTTTGATAGTGCTACATGCTCTGCCTAGATTTCCATAGCCTCCTTTAATGTAAAGTAAGATGGAACAAAATTCCCTTTCCAATCGATAAAAGTGAGCTGGCGCGCCATCATGCATAGGGGACCTCTACCCTGGCCTGCTCGTAGTCCCGACCTTAATCCCCTCGATTTTTCATTTTGGGGATTCATGAAAAATGATGTTTACTCTGTAGAAATACAAAATGAAGAGCAACTATGGATAAGAATTATGGAATCTGCAGATAGATTCCGAAATAACCCAGGAATATTTCAAAGATGCCGTCAATCCTTAGGAAGACGAAAAATGTATTCAAGTACAAGGACAACAATTTGAATATCTAAATTTTTAATGTTTTTTTTTAATCACTGCCCTTCATTGCTATTAAAATTTAATTGTTGAAGTGTTATGTCATTGTTTTTGCAAATAAGTTACTTTGGCGCTTTTGGATAATTTGTATGCATCGGATGTATTTTTCTCGTAGACTAATTTTTTCCAGTCGAAAATAACATACAGTGTAAGGCAAAAAAGTTAGGACCGATTAAAACAAGATGGAAACGTGTATGTGGAATTAAACGAAGGCGTTGTGGACCTAAGTTCATAGGAACTTTTTGCCCATTTTAGTGTCCTCTAGTGCATGGCACTATGCACTATGGCACTTTTTTCTATGTCACCCTGTATATATATGTATATATATATATATATATATATATATATATATATATATATATATATATATATATATATATATATATATATATATATATATATATATATATATATATATATATACATGTATATGGGGTACCCTCAATTAAGTATGGAGGTGTTGTAATATCATGTGATACAAGATCAGAGATAGATATAGTATTTTACATTACAATTCATTACAGTTTTTACTGACAATCGGATGAGGATGACTGGCGAACCGTTAGACGAGACTGTCACATCCTTAGGGCTGTAAAAACGGTTACTTGGCGTGTCATGCATAATATTTTATTAATTTTTTTTTTCATTTGTATATAAACCGAAAACTCATAATGAAATAAAATTTTCCCTTCCTGTCATAACAATTATTATATGTTCAAAAAGGTCTCGTCACCTTTGAAATCACCCCTCTGACAACGGCGCTTATTGCTCATTTTACTATTTATTATTTTGCTAAAACAACGTGAACAAGGTACCGTTGTCTCTAAGTTGTACAAAATCAACAACTTTCGTCTATAACCTGTAAATTTCCTAACTAGTAGCTAACTTGTTAAGATTGATTTTCAACCGCAATACATTAACGTGATAAATTGACATTTACGAATGGGTAACAAACAAAATTATGAAATGACGATATAAACAAATTAAATGTAAAGTAGAAGATACAACCAAACGTAATCCAAAAATAAGAATACGAGAGTAAGATGAAAAATTCTCGGTCTGACAATGTAAGACTGCGACTGTCAGTTAAAAAATAAGATGGAAGATTGTAAAAATATTCACTTGCGGCCCTCTCAACTTCTTCATTGGATCCGAAGCGCTTCACCAGGTGCGTCGTCTTGGTGAAAGATGACTTTTTTCTTCTTCAAGTGAGGCCTCTTTTGCGAATTTTGGCTTCTAGCTGGTCAAGAAGTTTGGAGTAATATTCACCTGTAATTGTTCCACCTTTTGCAAGGTAATCAATTAACAGGATCCCTTTCGCATCCCAAAAAACACTGGCCCATGCCCTTTCCGGCAGATGCGACCGATTTCGCTTTCTTTGTCGCTAAACCACCGGCTTCCACCCAATGTTTGGACTGCTGTTTCGTTTCTGGTGTATAGTGGTGGACTTATGTCTCATTCATGGTGCCAAATCGCCGCACCCAATCTATTGGATCCCTTCTCAATCTGTCCAAAGATTTCTGCGAAAATCGTTTGCGTATTTGCTTTTGATCGGCATTCTGTGAATGGAGCACCATCTCTGTGTCAGGCCGAGAACTATTCACCTTAGCCTCGTAGCTGGAATTCAAAAAAATTGGTAACCAAATAAATCTAGACATAAAAGTTATGAATACTTGCAACAGCTGGAGTGCAATTGTAGGAAAAACTAACGAAACATTCGACAAATGCATAAAATCAGAAAAATTAAAAATCGGATGAAGACTATGCTCAGTTCTTGAGCACTCATTTTATGAACAGCAATTCTCAATGGCAATAGCAACAGCACAAACATCTCAATATTAATAGTTTAAGCTATCATAAAACATAACTAGAATGGATATCAGAATGACCCGACATACTTGGAGACCTACTTTCTACATCGGTCACATTGCGAAGCCGCCGCAGGGTCCGTCTCCTGGGTTCCTACCAGCTAACTGTATAACAAAAGAGGGTCAAGTACAAGTTACAATCGACGTTAATGCTGTTCAAATTTAAGTTAATCATTTCCGTTCATATTATTCTGTGCTTGACAATTTTAATTGTGTTGTGTGTAGTTTTTTTGTATGTTCTAAGGGTTGACTATTTAATAAAATTACTAATAATTTTTAATTAATATTTATAGTAATATAGTAAAGGCAGATGTTGAAACTAGCTAGTATCACTGCCCTTTAATTAAGCGAAGTGATTTAATTGGTATAGAAAAAATTAATGTAACTCTTGTGTTGACATATCGATGGTGGTTTATTCATAATATACATATGTAGGTTAATGCACTTGTGTTTTTTTAATGTGAACCCAGTTTCTTATACAGCACCTTATTTACGAGTATTTGAAATGTTTGTTCTTTTATGGGATCATTTTGAATTATTTTTTACTATTAATTGTGTCAGCAACAGCTTCTTGTATTAAAAACGATTATTTTTTACCCGAGTTTATTTCTTGCTTTCTAAAGAAAAATTAATTTATGACATGAGAGCAGTTTGACGTTCACGCAATTGTTATTTTGTTTATTTCCCATAACCATCTTTCATAATTGTAAATGAATTCGTTAGTTCATTTTATAAAAGTGTGATTAACACATGAAAGTTCAAATCGATTTATTTCGAAAACGTTATGTCGTAGCGACTTCAGACAAGAGTATCATTCTTTTATGAAAAAATCGAAATTTTCTAAATTTTATGTTAAAATTGCGAAATTTTGAAAAACAAAAACTTTTGAATAGCAATGTCCAATACCACGCCAAAACGAGCTAGAAAATCATATACATGGCATACGATTGGGCATATTCCGCTAAATAAATGTACAGAACGCTATCATTAGAGGGAAACCATTTTGAAGATATTCGAATTTAACCGATGTTAGGGCGCCATCTTCCAGGAGCTCCAGCTCTCTTAGGAAGTATTTTTGTATAAAGGTAATTTAGGTTAAATCGACATAAAATCAGCTCTAGAATCTGCAGTTTTCTTTTGTGAAGAGTTTGTGGACACCCTGTATATATATATATATATATATATATCTCAAACCTGGATATATGGAGTTGACGTTGATTGTAAACATTTTTGTATTTTTGTTAATTCCTGCTCGACAATTAGGCCTACAGAAAATGTTTCCATATCAATGGGATGAGAAAATTATTATGCATAGAATGACATCAAAAATAAAATAATTTTCATCGATTTTTATTGAAATACTATAATTTCATTACACACACTCTGAAGGAATTACTAGTAAATATTATAATAAGGGTGGGCTAAAATCAAAACTTGTAACATGTATTCAAATAACCCTCTACTCTGCAATAAACCATATCCAAGTCTGTTATAAAATGAAGTTTGAACATTAGACAGCTGCCTTTCGTTTATTAACCCACACTCTGCAACGTTTGCTTTCCTCAAATAATTGGTATTTGGGTGGCGTTTTTTATAAATCTTACTTTTGAGGTGGCCCCACAGAAAAAAGTCACAAGGTGCCAAATCAGGAGATTTGGCTGGCCAGTCTATGGTACCACCTTTGCAAATCCAACGATTTAGAAATGTATCATTCAAATGACTTCTGACATCTATACCGTAATGTGCGCGGCAGCCGTCGTGTTGTAACCAGATCTCCTGATTTTCTCTTGCAACTTCCTCCACAGCAGGACCTACCTTATTCACTAAAAGTTCTAAATAAGTTTCAGCATTTAACATGTAACATTCTAATGTCAAATGGACCGATGCATTTGGCTCTTGTAGATAAATTGATCCTTGGATTTTCTTGAGCCCAGTATCGAGTGTTCTGCATTGTTTAACGTAAAAGTACGTTCGTCCGTAAAACAAATTGACGATACAAAGCGAAGATCCTGACTCGCACGCTCTTGCATCTCTTCGCAAAATGTAACTCTACCTTCCTCATCTGCTTGAAATACCCCCTGATGACATTGGGGTTTGTATGGATGATATCGGCGCTTTTGTAGTATCTAAAATACCGCCGACTTTGACGCATTTAATTCACGGCTAATTTCCTTTGTGCTGTATGTTAGGTGGATATTTATCATACCCAAAATACGTTTTTCCTATTCAGTACCATCCTCCCCAACATTCTTCCATTACCTGTATTACAATCGTATTATATTAATTTTTGAAAAAAAACATTGCTAAACAAAATAAATACTAACAACCTCCAGCTTCTGATTCTGCTGAAATATTAGCAGTTTCTCCAAATTATCGTGCATATTTCCGCATTGTGGATTAGGCGGTATTGGGCTGTTATTAAATTTAACACAAAATAACCTCTCACTTTTCCAAACTAACGCCACTGTAATATGTTTTAACCATAAAAACTCTCCCTTCCTTTGAGCAATTATTCATTTATTTTGTAAATAAGAACTAGTAACCTAGCTCAGAAATAACAAATTAGTCCGACTACAATTGTTAATTGTTTTAAAAATCATGGCAAGTCATATTTAAAAACATAAATCGTGGCAATTCATATTTAAAAACATAAAAATTTTGAATTAGAAATTTTCAATAAAAATCGATGAAAATAATTTAGACAATAATAACTGTAAAGATAATCATACTTCTATCCTTTAAAGATCTAAAATTATTTTTACAATTACCTCAGATAATCCTTTGTCCGGTGTAACGTGATGTCCATAGGAGGTGTTTTGATTCAAGTAATCGTTTAATATGCATCCAGACTTGTCACAAAAAATAACAGAAAACAGCCGTAATATCTAAGTAATTTGGCCGTTGGGCCACTCGCGAACGTAACTGTCTGTTGTTCGCTCGCGCCCAACGCGCATATAACAAATGGGTAATCTGATTTATTGTTTTCCCTTCAGATTAAATATTTTTTACAAGCAATATTTACTTCCACTTGAATATTAAAATTCTTAAACGTCTTTATATAATTGATTTCGTGTATTGACTTTAGGTTTCTTTGTTAGATCGCACGCTTCAATACTGAACACTTCTAACATAATATTCGCTGTTATACTTTTAAATGTGCCTTAACACTTTTAAAATTCTTGAAAGAAAAACATCAGTATTTCCTTTCAATTCACAGTAGATCATTTTATTCGTAAATGTTTAAATACTTTATCCCCAATATGGGTCTTTGCAGTCAACTTATATGTACTGCAGCACTAAATTTTTAAAAACAAAACCAGCACTGACCGTTTTAAGGTCTCTTAAAGGATTCGCGCCCGATTTCCCTTTATGCGAGCTCTTTCGCCGAGCGACCCCTTATGCCTTAATAGGCTATCGCGTAAATGCCTGTGGTCAACAATCTGACAAACGTCACAAAATTTTTGCTCCAAAACCACAATCAACCTATCACGAACGAGAATCCATTGCGTCTCTTTGCCGACCGGAAATCTTGAAAAGAAAGCAGGACGCATACGGTACAAGACCAACGTAGTGATCTTGAATTTCTCTACAAATATACTCACAACTCTTCGGAAAAATCATTATTCATACTAAAATCCACTCCGTATACTATCCAAAACTTGACTCAACTTTTTATGAAAATTTCTCATGTGGGCGATTTTTCTTTCCGCACAATTTTACATATTCCAATACTATTTGCCCTTGAACACGTATTCAATTTTTATTGTGCAATGCTATCTATCATATATATATATATATATATATATATATATATATAATATATATATATATATATATATATATATATATATATATATATATATATATATATATATTCCTTCCTACACATTAATACAATACCAACATATCGTAAATTCACTCACTGACACGTTTACACCCATTTTCTATCCGAATTACCTACTACACAGTAGCAAAAGGCCAGTAGCAATTCGGTAACCTTTTACCATTGTCGTCTCAGTGGGATTTAACATGAAAATGTTTATACAACATTCAAATAACCTTTTATATTACAAATAATGCTGTATTAATTCCAGTGGCGTATCATTTACACCAATTTACATTCTGTATGTAGAAGAAAATGTTTTTTCTCGTGCAAACTCACTTCATTTACACCCAAAATACGTTACATACGTTAACACAACACTGCATATGCACGGTGCGTCACAATAATCTTACAAACTGCATCAAGTACTATTTATGAACATGTTCAATGATATGCAAAATTGCTACGAATCTTGTTTACCCCGTAATGGTGCTCATTTTGAACATGTAAATTAAAAATTAATAAAGATGTTGTTTTCGCTACTGTTTATTTTGTCGAATACTGTATGTCAATGTTTATACCGTGCTTCGCTACGGTATAAAGCAACCTTGAATATCTCAGTGATTAAAACTGTTGTTGCCAAGTGAGTAAATTGCGTGAATGAATTTGTCACCAAACTTGGACAATGACTAGCTTGTTATTATTTTGCCGCCAAATATACATTATAACAGTGTAAACATAACTTGAATTCAAGCGCCTTCTACTTTATTCTTATTTGATTGCAAGTTTAGATGCTAA
Organism: Vesta saturnalis; assembly: GCA_036346205.1. Taxonomy (NCBI): domain Eukaryota; kingdom Metazoa; phylum Arthropoda; class Insecta; order Coleoptera; family Lampyridae; genus Vesta; species Vesta saturnalis. Next base: position 1,130,280 of record JARFJB010001084.1, on the reverse strand, counting down.
CTTAATAAGTTGACTGCATAACCTTCTATACCTACATATGTATATGTAGGTTGGAAGATAAAAATTAAAATAAATTGCAAACTCTCATACGTTCATAACGAAAACAAGTAACACTGTAAAAACAAAAACAGTAATCTATGTCAGAATGACGTTTAAAACTTTATTTCAGATAGACATGTTAACATAAAAAAAAATTTCAAAGCCGCCCGCTTCTATAAAATATCAATAATACATTTTAACGATTTTCATTCATATTTAATTATCTTTTAGAGTTACTTAAGAAAGTTTATAAAAAAAAGTTATGTAAAATTAAATTTTCTTTAAAAAGTATGACTGCACTTTTCCTAATAAAATGAATCGTTGTTCAGATATTGAAAAAATTAGAAGTAACACTTAAATTTTTGGCCGCTAAATTACGCGTCGTATCAAAAAATTGCATAGAACACGTGATAGACGTCTCATAATTTTAATTGAAGAATATGTGTACCAATTTTCGAGTCAATCGACCCATGGAATAAAAAGTGTCACAAAAAATTCAACCCTCCATTTCACCCTCTTAGGAGTGGAATTTCGAAAAACCCTTTCGCAGAGGATACATACACTTCACAAAGAACACACCCTGCAAATTTCATGTCTCTAGGACGGACGGTTTAGGGTTAATATATCAGTTAGGACTTCCACCCACACCCGGCCGCACGCCACAGTAAAATTTTTTTGATCGTCGGTGAAGACGGCAGCATGAAAATAAAAATCGACGTGTCCGAGATATTTTTGATCGAGTTGGTATTTCGGACGGGGGGCGCTGTTTTGGTCAGAAAATCATTTTTTTGACTTTTTTTGGCTCTTAGGGGCCGAATTTCGAAAAACCGCTCTAGGTCACGAAAGGAAGATCTTGTCAAAATTCGAAGTAGATCCGTCTAGCCGTTTCGGTTGTGCGATGATTATCAGTGAGTGATTTGCGCATTTATCTGTATATATATATATATATATATATATATATATATATATATATATATATATATATGAAAAAGTTTCAGATCAAAGTTACTTACTTCGATGATGTCAAAATGAAATTCAAGATGGCGGTTTCCAAGATAAATGGCAACTTTCTTATTTTAATTGGGCGCAATATTGGATTTTTACACAATTAAATGGGATTTTTTTATCTTTTCAACGATGTACGAATAAAAAATTGTGAGAAATATTAATTGTTTTCAGTTTAAATCAAGTAGCCATGATAAAACAAAATTTATTATAATACGACTAACTGTCAAGTTGTATTAGTTTATTGATTGCGTAAATAATTAGTATTGCTGTGTTATATTATTAAGTGATACATTTATAATAATTGTTTTTTATTTCATAATTTCTAATGGCGACCTTTCCAACAAATGAACAATATGATATGTTTTGTACATACATAAAGGGCTACAAAAACTCTCGTCTTGCTGCTCAAGAATATCTAGCAAATTTTCCAGAGCGTAGGCAACCGGACATGAAAATATTTGCAAGATTAGATTCAAATATGCAGCATTATGGATGTCTTAAAAAGCCCAATATGAACATAAACGTGGTTAATGAAGATGAGGAATTAACTTTAGCTTGTGTGCAAGTAAATCCGAATATTTTGACTCGAGAAATTGAAGCTCAAGTTAATGTGTCTAAGACTAAATCATCGAGAATTAAAAAAAAACAATTTCCACGCGTATAAATTACACATCGCGCAGACTTTGCGACCAAATGATAATATCCGTAGCATCTGTAGATCATTTTTAAATAATATTGCAGAAAATGATGATTTTATAAATCAAGTTTTAGGGACTGACGAATCCTACTTTTCAAATTGTGTATTATTTAATCACCATAATGAGCACCATTGGGCATAGGAAAATCCACATATAGTGGTTCCACGGCGCAACCATTCTCGTTTCGGCTTTAATATTTTTTATGGCATATTGGGAAATCGTTTAGTTGGTCCTATAATTTTTTATGGAACCTTAACAGCGCAGCGTTACATGGAAATTCTGCTAACATATCTTGAAGGTTTATTAGATGATCTACCTTTGGCACAAAATGCTTAAATATGGTATCAGTAGGATGGCGCTCCCGCACGTATTGCTGGCAATGTTATCCGATATTTAGATGGCCGTTTTGATTATAGAGTCATTGCCACCAATACACCTAATTAGTGCACAGCGAGATCCGCAGATTTAACGCCTCTGGACTTTTATTTATGGGGCATCACAAAAAATAAAATGTATGGTAGTAATTTCCATTACAATAATGCAGAAGAACTACGTGAAGGAATGGTGGCGGCCTTTAACGGTGTTCATAGAAATACATTGCGAACAGTTACTAACAGTGTTGTAAAACAGTATCGACTGTGTGTACATGAAAACGGCCAGCACTTTGAACATTTATTGTAATGTAATATGGTTTTAGCATTTATTAATATCACGGTGTATCGTTGTGTTTAATTTGTTTAATAAATAATTTTTACTTGCAAATTGTTAATCATGGCTACTTGATTTAAAATGAAAACAATTAATAATTTCCCATAATTTTTTATTCGTACATAGGTTGTTATACATCGTTGAAAAGAGAAAAACATTCCATTTAATTGTGTAAAAATCCAATATGGCGTCCATTTAAAATAAGAAAGTTGCTATTAATATCTTGGAACCCGCCATCTTGAATTCGATTTTGACACCAGCGAAGTAGGAAACTCTGATCTGAAACTTTTTTTCATATCTTTTATAATTACGGAGATATTTAAGTTTTTAGAAATCGGCGATTTTTGTTTTTTTTTAAATACTTTCGATTGAATTATATATATATATATATATATATATATATATATATATATATATATATATATATATATATATATATATATATATATAATATATATATATATATATATATATATACATATATATCTTACACGCAATGTTTAGCTTCTAGGATAGATTTCTTTACGTTCACGCCAACCACACAAAATAATATATTTTATGCACCCAGTTAAAACTGGTTATTTCCCTTAGATTGATAAAAGTAATCATACAGCATTTCAAGAAAATTTTTTTAAAAAGGAAAATTTAATAACGGATTTTTTTTAATTTTTACTCTAAGTTCATTTTCGATGTTTTCGTATGGAAAGTACGCTTTTGATTACAGATAGACAAAAAGTAATATGGGGTCGTTGTGCTCGATTTTGGTGTTAATAAAGATCTAATAGTCATAATCGAGTATCTCTGACTTCAATAACTTTAAGGAACTTTTTTAAGTAGAATGTTAGTGTATTCACATTTTAATACCTCCTTAATTTAAAAAGATATGACATAAGTGCTTCAAAAATGTATAACACTTCTATGCTATTTTAATAATTAATTGATTTTTTTAGGGTTTCTCTTATTTGCGTTTTATATTAAGAATACACAGTAAGCATAGGAGGCTGTGATTTATTTAAGTAAAAACAAATGATATCTATATGTCAAATAATAAATTAAAAATTAGAAGTGTGCTACAAAGTGATCTTGGAATTTACTTATTAACATGCCTAGTTATACAAATTCAGAAAAATTTTGCATGTTAAAGTGTTTTATATTATCCGAAGCTCATAAGAATGTGACAAAAATTTTCTGAAAGGCAGCAGCCAAATAAAAATATTTTTGAACGGTATAGTTAATAGAAATTTAAATTTTTGCTAGCTCTTAATTAATTTTAGGTTACAGAAAAATTTAATAGAATTCGGCTCTTTTAGAAATCCCAGGCCAAAAACTTACTTTAAACGAAATTATGAAGAAAATCCAATGGTCGTCTTAGGACAAGTCGAAGTAGAGCCAACAACTTCATCTATACAAATGGTTAATCTAGGCGTGTCTCGAAGCAAAGCCCTCCGAATTTTAAAGAAACACAAATACCATTGTTATAGATTTTGTAAAGAACATTTTTTGACTTTAGACGACAGGACGCGGCGTACTGAGTTTTGTAACTGGTATATAAGTCAGTGCCAAAATATACCTAATTGTTCAAACTCTATTGCATGGTCAGACGAGGCGCATATCAGTAGAGATGGTATTCTTAATAATCACAATTTACCTTGCCGGGCAGGTACTAACCCTCATGTCAGTGTTGTCCGCAGGAGGCAAGGGAAATTTGGAGTAAATGTGTGGTGCTGCATTAAAAACGGACGTTTTTATTATCACATGCATGAAGGAACATTAAACTCAATGAAATATATCGATATTCTACGACTTCATTTGAAGAGATTTCTAGAGAGTCTTCCTTTAGCACAATATTGCAATGTCATATTTCAGCAAGACGGAGTTCTCGCACATAATTCCCGTATAGTTAATGACTACTTAAATTTACGTTTTCCTAAGAGCTGAATGGGAACGGCAGTACCAATTTTGTGGCTTGCTCGTTCACTCGATCTTTCGCCTCTAGATTTCTTTTTATGGGGTTTTTGAAAAACATTCTATACAAAAGAACTAATAATACTGTGAATGAGTTAAAAGAAAGTATTCGTGTGGCTTTTACACAATTAACACTATTATCTGTATATAACTCTATAAATTCATTTAGAAGACGATGCGAATCCTGCATCCAAAAAGAGGGCGCACTGTTTGAAAAATATTTGTAGTTTTATTGTGTTTTTTAAATTGATATTTTGTGTTCATATTTTTGTTCGTTTATAGAATTAGATGTTTACATACGTATAAAAATTGATTTGCTGTTAGCTTTTCATAATTTCTGATGATGTATTGTTTATTTTCATTTCATTTCAATTTGCATTTGAGGTTTTTTGATAATTTTATATTCAATCTTTAGATTTTATAATTTGTTACCATTCCACAAGAACAACATTACAATTAAACTTATTTGAATTACAAAATGTCTCTAAAATATTTTACTGGAAGTGAAATTTCTTTTTTGAGTAGAATATCTTCATTCAATTTCATATCTTGACTGTTATCCGTAATAAATATAACAATTAAAAAAAAAACTTAAAAAAATGAATTAATTATTAAAATAGCATAGAGGTGTTATATATTTTTAAAAAGCACAAAAAAATGTCATAGCCAACTATGTTTCCCATATGAAAAAATACAACTTTGTCATATCTTTTTAAATTAAGAAGGTTTTAAAAATGTGAATGTACTAACGGATTCTACTTAAAAAAGTGCCTTAATAATGTTTTTACAGTTTGTCCATACATTTAGAAATAAAAAAGTTATTCAAGTTTTTCAAAATCGCCATTTTTTCAATTTTGGTTAATTATGCAATAACGGTCAGAGATATCTTGATTATGACTATTGGTTCTTAATTAACACCATTATCGAGCACAAGGACCCCATATTACTTTTTGTCTATCTGTAATAGAAAGGGTACTTATAAGAAAACATCGAAAATGAACCACCCTGTACATTCGTACACAAATAGATGACAGCCCAAAAACTAAAAACATAGATATAAAAAAACCAATTATATGGCTTGTATTCACTACTAATGAAAAGAGTACGATTATTCTAGGTATGCTTAATTGGAAAGCATTCTAGACCGAAACGATCTAGTTGTATTGTATTAAAGATGAAGTTCTCCGTCAATTAACATACAGTTTCTCGGGTAGTCCATAAAGGTAGATTATTATACAGTTCGGCATGCCGCATATAATTGAAAGCTTAGGTGAATAGAAATCATTCCTAAGGACTCAGTTATTTGGAAAACAATGAACTTATCTGATTTCGATGCTTCCTGTTGAATTTCATTAAACAACAAAAATATTGTTTTCTTTTCAAACGTCAAAAATTGATACTTTATGTCTACTAAAAGTTTTACTTTTTTATCTAAACAGATATAATACCTAAGTACCTACACACATTAAGTATATGTGGTTATTTTCTTTTTGCTCAAATATATTGTGGTAGGAACTGGTTACAGGCAGCTTTATGAAGTCTAGAACAATGTAAATAAAATGCATTTATTTATTGTGGTATTCACCATGTTTGTGATGTTCAATCACGTTTGGACAAAATATACCGTATGTTGTACGAAGTAAAGAACCATTATGTGGATCGTCTAATACTAATTTGTGTTTCAAAAATACAGTATGCTTTATAAAATTCATGAATACATTTTACTGACATTGTGATCGCTTTGTTTTATACGGAACAAAAGTTTATTCGAGTGGCTCCTCCGCAATTCTGTTTCCCTGTCAGTCGGCAGTTGATTTACAAGTTCTCCACAAATAAAGAATTATTTCTTAATCTCTTATATACTAATATTTCTAAACTACATTTGTATGTTATATATATATATATATATAAAGGTCTTTATTGTTCATTAAATGAATGTGCAGAGCACAGTAGTACTAGTCTTTCTAGCTGTAATAATAATAATAATAATAATAATAATAATAATAATAATAATGGCGTACTCATTGACACTCCAAACCACATTCTAACTTTTGATACACCAAACCTACCACAATGTATAGTAGGTGGCATATATCCACTTAAAGTGCGTCCATATATTCCAATGCCTCTTCGTTGTTTGAAATGCCAATTCTTTGGTCATTTAGCGATAAATTGTAATAGGACATCAACATGTATCTGTGGAGAACCCGTACACGAAGGTAGTTGTAAAATTAATGCTACATGTGTGAACTGCAAAGGTGATCACATGGCAAACGACCGTAGATGCCCAAAATACCAACAAGAATTAGCTATTCAGGAAATCAAAACGTTAAAAAAAATCTCGTACTTCGAAGCAAAGGAAGAGTTAAAATTAGCACCAGTTCTATCAAACAAAACCTATGCTTCGGCAGCAACTACTTCCAACGTAAATCTCGTACATGACGTAATAAAAGCTCTTGTCCCAGAACTAGAAAAAATGATAAACAATAGTATAAAGCTTCACATTTCAAATATTCTTGAACCTACATCAATATCGTCTACAAGGCATGTTCCACTAACAACGACAGACCTGGAAAGCGGAAATAACAATTCAGAAAATGAGCAACCAGCTGTGCAAATGGAAGTTACCGAATTACATCAAGAGACTCCAAAAAGAGCTCTTTCTCCTTCTTCTCCACTAGAAATTACCGAAAGGCCAGAACTTGTTATAAACAGGCGCGAAAAGACAATTCAAAAGAAAAGAAAACCAGGTTGGCAAAAAGGTAGACCTAGAAGAAACGTGTCTAGTAGTCCAAGCCCTGGAACTTCAAAGACACAGTGATAAACTTAACAGTGTTATTAAAAATGTGATATTTAGTCTAGTCTATTATACAGAATTTATATTTTTACACTATATATTTGTTTCGTCGTATTTACATTTTCTCTTTTTAATATGGTAGTGTTGTCATTTTTTGATTTTAAATATATGTTTATTGTGTACGTTTCTAATTTAAACAAAAAACAACCATAATCCAAAATAAAATGGATAAGGTTATACAATGGAATTGCAACGGCGTATTACAACACCTACCTGAATTACAATTAATGCTTCATACACTCGACCCATTAACCGTATGTCTTCAGGAAACCCACTTCAAGCCTGAAGAACACTTTAATTTGAGAAGATATGAAATCGAACGAAATGATGCTACCCCAGATGTCCGTGCCCACGGGAGGGTTGCTTTCCTAATTAAAAAGAACGTTGCTTATAGAAGGATAGTACTGAAAACCGAACTCCAAAGCCATTGCAATACAAACATTGGACAGTAAAAAAATTACACGAAGCTGTAGATCAATTACCAAAGCCTTTTTTGCTGGTTGGAGATTTTAATGCCCACAACCCATTATGGGGGTCTGCATATAGAGATACAAGGGGAACCATGCTTGAACAATTTATAGACCAATCTCACTTAATTGTAATAAACGATGGAAGTCCCACATTTATAAATACGAGATCAAACTCATTCTCATGCTTAGATCTAGCTTTATGTTCTCCATCATTAGCAACACGACTTAGATGGCAACCATTAGACGATCCCTACGGAAGTGATCATTTCCCCATATGTATATCCACGGGTACTCCACACAAACATCATACCCCAAAGCGTTGGCAGTTAAAAACAGCAAACTGGTTTAGATATAAAACACTGTACTCTACACCAGAACTAACAGGGACCATAGAAACCGATGTTCAGGATATCACAGAAAGCATCCTAAAAGTAGCCCAAATCACAGTTCATCAAACGAAAGGTGAAATTATTTCCAGATCAGTTCCTTGGTGGCACAAAGACATCGAAGAAAAGATCAGAATTAAGAAACGTCTCCTGAACAATTTTAAAAAACACCCAACCCAAGAGAACTTAGTGTTATTTAAAAAGGCTCGTGCAAACTGTAGATATGTAATTAGACAAAGAAAGAAGACGTCATGGGAAGAGTACATTAACCATATTACTGTAAACAGTCCAATTAATGAGATATGGAATAAAATAAAAGCAATACAAGGGAAAAACCACTTTTTATCTCCTAAATTGGAAATCAATGGCAGTCTTATCGTGAATGAAGCTGAAATAGCTGAGTTTTTTGCTAAACATTATTAAAGCGTCAGCGCAAATAGTAGTTACAATGAACAATTTTTGGAACAAAAGCAGTCGCTAGAAAGTTCACTAAAGTTTTCAAGTAATATGAATTCCGAATATAATTACGCATTTACTCCACAAGAATTAGATAACGCCCTTAAGTGTTCAAGAAGGTCAGCTCCTGGCAAAGATAATATTCATTACGAGTTTATTAAAAACCTTCCAGTATCAGGAAAAATCAAAATGCTAACCCTTTTTAATAATATTTGGATGAAAGGTACTTTTCCGGATTGTTGGAAGGAGGCTACCATTATCCCTGTCCTGAAGTCAAATAAACCTCGCCATGACATAAATAGCTACCGACCGATATCTCTAACATCTTGCATGGGAAAATTATTAGAAAAAATGGCAAATAACAGACTGGTATGGTTCCTGGAATCAGAAGGTCTACTAGTACTCTATCAAGCTGGCTCCAGGAAACAACACTCTACAATTGATCACTTAGTGCGTTTAGAAAACACAATTCAAAATGCCTTTTCGATAGGGAACACGTAGTCGGAGTTTTCTTTGACTTACACAGAGCATATGATACAACCTGGAAATATGGGATCTTGAGACAATTACATGACTGGGGACTTAGAGGACAATTACCAAAATTTATTGAATCTTTTTTGGAAAACAGATCTTTTGTAGTCAGGGTAGGAAGTTCATTGTCCAAAAATCATATACTTGAAAATGGGATTCCACAAGGCTCTACATTAAGCGGAACCTTATTTACTATCGCAATAAATAACATAGCCCGAGATGTCAGTGAAACAATCCAAAAATGCATGTACGTAGATGACCTCGCTATCTTCTTCGCAGGGAAAACAATTGCGTCCATCGAGCATCATCTTCAACCCGCAATTAATAAAATTAACGAGAACGCAGAATCATCTGGGTACCAGTTTTCAAACGATAAAACCGTCTGCGTACATTTCTGTAGACTTCGCACTCCTCACAGAGGACCAAAATTATTTTTAAAAGGCAACAGAATAAAATGTGAAAACTCTGTAAAATTTTTAGGATTCCACTTCGATAGTTCATTGTCATACAGAAAACAAATAAATGAAACCGCAACAAAAGCCAAGAAAGCGTTGAATGTCATAAAATGCATGTCTAACATCAGCTGGGGTTCAAACCGTGAGATACTTGCCAACATATATAAATCGTTAGTTCTATCTCGAATAGATTACGGTTGTGGTGTTTACGGAGCGGCAAGGCCATCATGATTAAAAGTGTTAGACTCTATCCAAGGCAGGGCACTTCGATACATTACTGGCGCATTTAGAACTAGTCCATCGGCAAGCTTACACTGCGAATCAGGTATTATGCCATTATCGTTCCGCAGACAAAAACCAACTGTAACTCGTCCATTATGCGTTCGTGCAAAGGAGTATAGAACTTACTTACAAATACCAACTTTACAAATAGCACACGTTGCTTTCTGTAACATTCCACCATGGCAAACCTCCGAATTCGTAATACGACTAGACCTAACAGTTTTCAACAAATACAGCACAAGTCCACAAATTATTAAAAACAAATTTAATCAAATAGTGCAAGAATATACAAGCCCATTAATAATATTTACGGACGGTTCTAAAACCCCGTCTGGAGCAGGATATGCATTCCTTGTAGATGGCATATCCTTCAATTGGAAACTACAAAAATACAATAGTATATATACTGCAGAACTACATGCTATAAGAAGGGCGATAACATACTGTGAATCAGTCGTAAAAAAATTGCATAATATGCACAGATTCGCTTTCAGCACTACAAGAGATAAACACCTACAACTCCCAAAACCCTGTAACACAAGCAATTCAAAATAAGATAAATGACATCTCAAATTTAAAAAATAACAAAACTATACTAGTATGGGTCCCAGGTCACTCAGATATAGAAGGAAATATGCTCGCTGACTCTGCAGCTAAGGAAGCAATCGCCTTAAACGAAATTTCAATAGAAGATATAACACCAAACGACGCTAAAACTTTTGTTAAAAACCAAATATGCATAAAATGGCAAGATCAATGGAATAACACCCAAAGCAAACTATCCAGATACAAAAATCACATAAATAAATGGAAGTTGCCAAATGAATTGACTAGACGAGCCAGAACAATAATAACAAGACTACGGATCGGGCATAGTCAAATCACATCATCACATCTACTAACTGGAACCGACTCACCCGAGTGTATAGACTGCAATGAGCCACTAACAACAACGCATATATTAAAAGATTGCCCCAAATACGCTGCTATTAAACGAACCATGAATCTAGAAGAGGACGTGTGTCAACTACTTGCATCAAATGAATACTGCCATCTAAGGAGAGTGATAGAGTATATAACACAAATCGGACTATACAGGAAAATTTGATAAAACAAAATAGTCGAATTAGAGTATAAATTTATCACATAAATAGGCTAATGACCTTGGTTGTCGATGCCTCAGATTAAAAAAAAAAAAAAATAATAATAATAATAATAATAATAATAATAATAATAATAATAATTATAATAGTAATAATAGAATAGAATAGAATATGTTTATTCAAAAATATATACAGAAATTAGGTCCAACCAAGTTAGATACTTATCGGTCGGTGCCATAAAGAACAGTAATAACAGAAATAAAATTTACAAAATTAACTTACTCTATTATTCTTAAATGAATATAAATTATCATTCAACCTGGCAACTTGCTTATAAACAAATCCTAAGTAATAATATAAATTCTAAGTAATAATACGTTCATTTGATCATAATTTAGTCTATCCACTCATCACATTTCTAATTATAGGTGTCGAATTAGCAACAATTAAGTAAATAAAGAAAAAAATTATCAATAATAAAAACAAAAAAAAATCAGTGATTTTAGAAAAATTTAAATTAACTACTATTTATTAGCCATTTCTTAACTTTAGTTTTGAATGTACTAATTCTTTTAATATTTTGTATGTGTGCAGGCAATACATTAAACAATTTTGGTATTGCACATTTTAAGGATCTCTCTCCATACTTATTGTAATAATACGGAACTTTAAACATTGTTCTTCTTGTCTCGTAACTGTGAGTTAATGGGATCTTGTAGGTATTTTCCCCACGGTACATAAGTATATTTATGTATTTATAAAAGCCTTTGGCTGTTAGTGAGTCAGAGTACTCTAATAATTTTCGTTTGTGCAGATTTCCATGTATTTTTTTAAGTATTTTCATCTGTAGTTCATCAACCTTATTTAAGTAATAATAATAATAATAATAATAATAATAATAATAATAATAATAATAATAATAATAATAAGTGCATCCATTTTTGTCGGCTTAGAAAACCGCATTATGACCCAATTCTTTTCTTTAAAGACTACGCCATTCCAATATCAAGGTCGGTCAAGTTCTTGGGCTTAATATTTGATGAACAGTTGAGGTGGAAACAACACATAGATGGTCTTGTTGACAAATGTAAAGCGGCCATCAACATTCTCAAAGCGCTTGCGGACACTAAGTGGGGTGCTGACCCTGACACCTTGTTAAACATTCACCGTTCCTTATTGTTGTCTCGGGTAGATTATGGTTGCGTAGTTTACTCCTCGGCTCGCAAGTCTACTCTGTTGAGATTAGACCCCATACACCATACGGGACTGAGATACTCGATAGGAGCTTTTCCTACCAGTCCGGTGAATAAAATATACTCTGAATCCGGTTTTTCCTCACTGTCACGCAGACGAGAAACATTTCTATGTAGATACGTTGCTGGAATACGTGCCCAACCAAACCACCCAAACTACCATCTTATTTTCGGTGATCAGAGCGGATACATCGATAGGCCCTCCATCACGAGACCGGTCGGTGCAAGAGCCCTGGAACTGCTTAGTACCTTGGAAGTCAGCCTTCCACCAGTCTTCCCCATAGGCCACGGAGAGGTTCCTCCATGGACGGTCCCCGAGGTGGACACATGTCTCACATGACTCACCGATTTCGTGAAAGAAAACACGCGTGATGTAACGTACCAGACGGAAGTAAAAGCTATTCTGGACAAATACCGTAATCGAACGGTTATCTATACGGACGGATCGCGAACGGAAACGGGAGTAGGATGTGCCATATGCATCGAAAGCACAACACACGAATGGACAGTATCTCCGATGTGCACCATATTAGGTGCCGAACTTTACGCTATATGGCAAGCCCTGCTATACTGTATGATGAGTCCCACAGGGAGCTGCTTTGTTATCATTAGCGACAGCCTAAGTGCCATTAACAGCATAAGGGTTCTCTATTTTCGCTATCCGCTTACCCAAAAAATTCAGGCGCTGTATAAGAACATTACGGAAAATGGTAAAAGAGTGATTTTCATTTGGGCCCCTGGACACGTAGGAGTAGGGGGTAATGTTTTGGCCGACGGGGCGGCTAAGCGAGCAACGAGAGGAGGACAGGTGGATGTCCTTGAAGTGAGTCATTTAGACCTCAGATCGGCTTTGACTAATGCGGTAGGATACACTAAGCGGTGGAAACCACCCCTACGATTGAATAGATCAGAACGTGTTAGAATCCATAGACTCAGGATTGGCCATACAAAACTAACACACGTCCACCTGCTACAAGGGGAACCTCCTCCAGTTTGCTTGACTTGTGGTTATCAAACCTCAGTGCAACACATACTGTGCATATGTCCCGGACTTCACGTTTTGAGACAATCGTTCCAGCTAACAGGAGAACTAGAAGACATCTTAACCCAGCCGCAGAATATAAGAAATGTCATCAGTTTTTTTTACATGCCACAGATTTGTTCGACAGAATTTGATCACCACTATATAATGGGCCAATGACCTTAGTTGTCGACGCCTATAAACAAATTAAAAAAAAAATAAAATAATAATAATAATAATAATAATAATAATAATATGAGATGCTTCCAGTGCCAGAAATATGGTCACACATCTGCAAGGTGTGACTCTGTACAAATATGTGTATGTGGAAAGCCCCTACATGAAGGTGCCCCATGTGAGGAACCAGTGAAATGCCTGAATTGTAATGGAAATCACACTGTGTGCTCACAGAATTGTCCTGTATATAAACAAGAAGTTGCTATTCAAGAGCTTAAAGTAAGAGAACATCTTAGCTACCCTGAGGCAAGAAAAAGAGTAGTTGTGAATACTCCGATACCAAAAGTGTCATATGCTCAAGCGATAACGAGTAAATCTGATGTTAACACCTTGGTTAATGAGTTAGTTCCACTTCTTATAGAAGCTCTGAAATTTACGTTTATTCAAAAGGTGACACCAGCACCTTTGCCTCTACAATCATCAAGTCTGACAACTCAAGTGACTATCCCATCTCGTGATGGTTCGGAAATCAGTCTAATGTCAGTATCAGATTCAGAAAAGAAAATACCGTGTTCCTCGATGGTGACTGAATTACCTGTGACGGATTTATTACAACATTCACCGTTGAAATCCAAGAAGAAGGGATGGCCAAAAGGAAAAGCTAGGCTTCCCCTTCTACACAGTAACAGATTAAGCTGTGATATTTTTCTATAATATTATTTTGTTATATTTTACTCATAACTGCTTGTTACGTTTGATTTTATCGTTAAATTTACCTGTTTCCTATATCTTTTATTTTATCTTACAGAAGTGCACACTTCACTATAAATATCTGTAAGTCTATTCTATTTTAATCATCTAAATATTTTGTTCTTGTTCTTAAACCATAACATCCGAATTCGCGAATTTTAATAACATATTACAGTGGAACTGTAGAGGATGTATACATAATCATTGTGATATTGAAATATTAGTACAAGAACACGAACCAATGTGCATTTGTCTGCAGGAAATACATCACAAAATAAATCAAACGTATTCTCTGAAGGGATACGAACTATTGAGACATGACGTACCAAATAACAGAAGAGCATCAGGAGGGGTAGCAATTTTATTCAGAACTGATACACGATACAAGAGACTATCAATAATTAGCAGACTACAGGTCATTGCAGCTAGAATTCTCCACCCATTAGAAATTACAATATGTAACATTTACCTACCGGATCATGACTGGAGAATTGAAGAATTAGATGACATAATAAGACAACTTCCCACGCCTCTCATACTAACTGGTGACTTCAACGCTCACAGCCTTCTATGGGGGTCGGTGAAAACTGATGCTAAGGGACGCATTTTAGAAAACTGGCTAGATAGAGCTGACATTGTTGTGTTAAACACTGGTTCACCGGCAAATTTTAATACGCAATCGAATAATTTTTCTGCTGTTGATTTGACAATAGCATCCACCAGACTAGTTCCACAACTAACTTGGAGGACGGTAGATGATCTACACTACAGTGATCATTTTCCGATTATTATAACAACAGACATATCAAGGCCAACAAAACAAAATGTAAATAAATGGATTATATCTAAAGCAGATTGGGGTCGATTTGCTGAAAAAATAATTGTTCCTGAAGACCTAAATGTGAATACACTAACATCCAGCATAATAAAAGCTGCATCTGAAAGCATTCCCAGGTCTCGAGAAAATTCAACTAAACGTTTAATGCCCTGGTGGAATCCGCAAATTTCTCAGGCAATTAAAAATAAAAAAGTTACCTTCAACGCATTTAAGAGAAATTCTACTCAAACAAATCTAATAGCCTTCAAAAGGGCAAGAGCTGTGGCTAGACGGATCATACTAGAAAGTAAGAGAGCGTCCTGGCAAAATTTTACAAAATCAATAACGTCGGATGCTGATGTAAATATTGTTTGGAAAAAAATAAAATCCATATCGGGAAAAAATATCCTGCAAATACCTACAACCTTACAGAAAAACGGCATACTAGTGAAAGACCCTACAGATATATCAGAGACTCTAGCCGCCCACTTCGGGCTTATGAGTAGCACTATTGCATTATTGCCCAGAGTTTAGGAAGTCAATAAAGAATATTGAAAACACACTTGACTATGGACAAGAGAGTTCAGAGACTTATAATGCACTTTTCACAATGGAAGAGCTAGAGGAGGCATTGCAGAAGTCCAGATCAGGTGCTCTTGGTCCAAATGACATTACGTATGACATGATAAAGAGGTCCACTACGGAAATTAGGCAAGCACTACTGGTTTTGTTCAATAGCCACTGGAAGAATGGTACTTATCCAGATCAGTGGAAAGAGGCAATAGTAATACCTATTGTTAAACTAAATAAGGATCCTTTGCAACCATCCAGTTATCGGCCTATCAGCCTAACATGTTGTATGGGAAAATTATTAGAAAAAATGGTAAATGTACGACTGCAAGTTATCTTAGAAAATGAAGGTATACTAGTTCCATTTCAGGCAGGATATCGCAAACACAGAACCGCCACTGATCATCTAGCTCTCTTAGAACATGCAGCTCAAGAAGCTTTCAAGAACAGAGAACACTTAATAGCTGTATTTTTCGGTATAAAAGGTGCTTTTGATATGACCTGGCGGTATGGAATACTAAAGAAACTTCATCAATATGGTTTGAAGGGAAATCTACCTACGTTTATAAGTTCCTTTCTAGAAAACAGGCGTTTCAGAGTTAGAGTAGGAAATTGTCACTCGCAAATGATGTCATTAGAAAATGCCCCAAGGATCAACACTAAGCTGCACACTTTTTGCTATTGCTATCAATGACATAGCGAAAGGTGTTAACAGTTCTATATCAACATGTCTCTATGTTGATGATTTAGCAATAATGACTGCGGCAAAAACAGTAGGTGAGGCATCTCGAAAATTACAAGAAGCAATAGATATCGTCCTAGAGAACGGAAAAATATAGGTTTTCAGTTCTCTAAAGAAAAAACACAATCTATATTTTTGTCGTCTAAGAAAACCACATTATGATCCTTGTCTGTGTTTAGGAGATCAAATCATTGATTGTGTGACAACAGCCAAATTCCTGGGTTTAAAGTTTGACAGTAAACTTACATGGAGGAATCATATTCTAGATTTAGAATCCAAATAAAAAAAGAATTTAAACATTATAAAGGTCCTTTCACATACTAAATGGGGAGCAGAACCTAAAATGCTGTTGACAATATATAAGACTATAATATTGTCACGAATAGATTATGGAAGCATAATTTATTCATCAGCAAGAAAGAGTCTCCTATATGTATTGGATCGTATCCACAATCTGGGAATCAGATACTGTATTGGAGCTTTTCCAACTACCCCAATATTTAGCCTCTACCCCGAATCTGGGATGTTACCTCTTGAAATAAGAAGGAACATACTCATGACCACTTACATGAGCGGAGTAAAGTCTAATGTAAATAATCCCAACAATAAAATCTTGTTTCCTAAAACAAATCCGTATGCTGGAGGATCTCGAACACGCCCATTAGGTTTTCGTTTTCTCGAATTTATGAATGACATCCACGAATCGGTTCCGACGATTTTGAGCGATTATCCAGTTAAAGACACAAAAGAAGCTTTGGTAGCGCCAGCGACTGTAATGACAAGATTTGACTTCCGCAAAAGTATAAAAGACAAAGTCTTAGAACAATGGCAACTTCAGTGGAGTAACACCAACACACAGCTTGTAAAAATTCAATCATTTGTGACACAACCATATGTTCAGATGGAATTATCTAGGCAAAGTTCAGTACGGGCTCATCGTCTACGAACAGATCATACGTCTCTAACCCATCAACATTTATTAACTAGAGAACCGGCACCAATATGTGAAATCTGTAACGTTAATCTCTCAGTAGTACATATTCTCTGTGAATGTCCACAATATCAATTACATCGGAACCTCCATGGTTTATCAAAGGATATATCTTTAAACCTACAAAAAGGAAAAATGGTTAGTACCCTAAAATATATCAAAGATATAGCACTTTACAATAAATTGTAGCTAATTGTATCAATGTATACACAGTTTCTATCAATACATAAACAGCAAATAAAAGAGCTAATGACCTTTGCAGTCGATGCTCCAGGAGGTGGGTTTTTAGTGAGTAAAAATCCCACACTACTTGACTCTTAGAAGACTTGTGCCTTTTGAAGGTTTTCCCACCTCCTATACAAAAAAAAAAAAATAATAATAATAATAATAATAATGTTTGAAATGTTTGAAATGTTTGAAATGCTTATTTGTCATAAGTATACATGTTTTAGGTTCGACCAAGTTACAGAACTTATCGGTCCGGTCCATTCTTATAGTAAAACAGTTTACAATATATAATTTATATTAGTTGAATGCATTTGTATTTATACGTATTGTTAGTCTGACGTGATAACTTTAGCTACATGCGGTTAAATTATTGAAGGGTGTGTTCTAGTTTTAAATGAAGAGATTCGAGGTAAGTGTTGTATCTCAGTAGGCATGGTGTTAAAAATCGTAGGTACTAAGCATTCAATTGTTCGTTTGCCGTATTTATTGAAATAAAAGGGTAAAATAATAATAATGTTTGAAATGTTTGAAATGTTTATTTCAGATAATGTACAATTGTTTGCGGTCCAACCAAGTTCCACCAACTTATCGGTTGGGTCCGTTTAAATCATTAATTACATTTACATAATACATTTGCTAACTATATACTGTTTTGACATAATTATTTTGTTACTAGTCTGACTTTTAACAAATACATTGAAATGCAATCATGTGATGGTAAGTATATAATATGTATTTTTGTTTATTTATATTGTTCATATTTTTAAATTATTAGTTGTTACACTGTTCTAAAGTCTTGCTACGTTGTTTCCATTATCCATTTCCTTACAGCAGCTTTAAATCTTGTAATTGCAGTTATGCGTTGTATGTTTGCAGGTATGGTATTATACAGCATGGGCACTGTACATTCTATCGAACGCTTTCCATACTTGTTGAAGTAGAATGGCACAGCGTAGACGGTGTTACGTGTTTGGTAGTTATGGTCCAAAGCGATTTTGTAGACGTCATCGTTATAGTACGTAATATTAATATAATTATAATAACCTCTTGGAGTGAGTGTGTTCGTTTTTTCTAATAGTTGTTTCTTTTCTAGGTGAAGATTTCCTTTAATTAACTTAAGCAAACTTAACTGCAGAGATTCCAATCGTTTTAAATGAATTGCTTCAGCACAACCCCATACTCGAACCCCGTATCTGATGACCGATTCTATGATTGCTTTATATACAATTTCCATGGTTTTGTTGTTGGTATATTTGCTTAATAAATAGAAACATCCTGAATATCTTTTAATTTTGTTGTGAATGTTTACTATGTGTTTGTTGTATAAGAGTCTTGAATCCAATGTTACGCCTAAGTAACTAAACTCGTTTACTTTCTCTATTTTGTGACATACACATTTATGTTTCGGTTGAGATATTAGGCAATTATAATTATGCAACACTAAGTTTGTTTTATTTTTATATTCCATATGTGATGTTGCAAATATCATAGTCTTGGTTTTATTTGAGTTAGGGAATAGGTTATGTCCATACATCCATTGACATATGTTGTCTAATTCTTTCTGTATTGTAGTTTCACATACGTTTACATCTCGATGCGAGTACAATAAAACTCCGTCATCAGCATACATAAAAAACTCCGCTTGCTTTGTCTGGTTAAAAATGTTGTTTATATAGATTAAAAACATAATCGGGCCTAAGTTACTCCCTTGCGGTACTCCGTGTGTAATAGTTTGTTCATCGCTGTTGACGCTATCGATTCTAACAATGTACTTTCTATTTTTCAAGTAACTACTAAACCATGCCAGATATTTATGAGCTATTCCAATTTGTTGTAAGCTTTTATTAGTGTTTTATGATCCACCGTGTCAAAGGCTTTTGATAAATCAATAAAAATTGCGATTGTATATTTGTTTTGGTTTAACCGATGATTGATATAGTTGGTAACTTCTACTAGAGCTTGCTCGGTATTTTTATTTTCTTGAAAGCCGTATTGGTTCCTGTTGATGATATTATTATCTCTAAGGTACGTTTTAAGATGTTTAACAACATATGTTTCTAAGACCTTTTTAATCACTGGCAGGAGACTAATTGGCCTGTAGTTATTGAATTCTACGCTGTCGCTTTTTTATATATGGGTCGTATAATCGACGTTTTTAAACTATTGGTAAATATTCCTTCCTTTATGGAGACATTAATTAGTTTAGAAATTACATTACTAAATATTTTAGAGTTTTTTTTAATGTCTACGGCTCTAATATTGTCTATACCTGGTGATTTGTGAATGTTTAATTTTTGTATAATGTTATACACTGTCGTATCGTTAGACAGAGGAATATGCAAATTATAATTACTTATTTTGTCTTGATCTTGTGGAGCACTTTCTTGTTTAATATTCAGTAGTAAGTCATTGACTTGTTTGTTAAACGTTTGCGCGAATTTATTTGGTAAGTCTTCTTGTTTATACATAGGTACCATTGAACTTATAATCTTCTCATCTACGTTTTTGGATTTCTTTTTCGTTAATATGTTGTTAATTTCGTTCCACATTGTTCTTGGGTTGTCTGCTTTCTCGATAAATCTTCGTTGTAGATATGAATTTTTGACGTTTTTTATTTCGTTGTTAAGCTGGTTCCTATATTGTTTGTAATTATTTCGATAATTAATGTTGTTTGGATTAGATTTGCATTTTCTAAAAGCCTGTCCCGTTCCTTTATTTTATTGTACAAGGTAACACTCATCCACCCTTTCCCAGTACTTCTGTTTTGTTGCTGAACCACAGATGTAATTTTATTTTCATTGTATATTCGATTAAATGTTTTTATTATGTTATTCGTAAATTTATTTACATTGTCATCTACTAATCTATTCCAGTTTGTATTTGTGATTTTGGTTTTTAAGTTTTTTTCATTGTACTTTTTTTTGCTAATGTTAGTAGTACAACTTGCCATAGTAACTAATTCTGAGCCTAAATTTACGCATATTGGGTAATGATCCGAAATCTTGTGTAGAATGACTGATCATTTAATTGTTTTGATGTTGGTCCTTATAAATATGTGATCAATCAGGGATCTCTTTATTTCTTCCCCCCTAATTTCTTCACGCGTTGTGTCCAAGATTACACCAATGAATCCTTTGCCGTAAAGCATGTTTTCATAATCGGCTACCAGTGTGCTTTTTTTGTCATGTAAGTTAATATTTACATCCCCTATTATCAAAACATGATCATTTTTGGCGTTAGTTGTCAATAAATTATTCATTTCATCAATAAATTGTCTAACACTTTTATCTGGTGGTCGGTATATATGTATTATCTCGATTTGAGTATCGTTGTTGTTGACAACGCTGTTGATACATTCAAATTCATTTGATTTGGTAGTGAGAATTTTATAGCTTAAGGATTTTTTTATATATATCGCGAGACCTCCTCCTGATTTTTCAGTACGGTGTTTCATTATACATTCGTAGTCTTCGATGTAAAAAAGTTGCTCGTTGTGAGATAAAATGTTTATTTCTGACAAAAGTATGACGTCAAAATTACTGTTGTTTATGATTATTAATAGTTCATCAAAGTGTTTTTTTAGTGATCTTATGTTTAGGTGAATTATGTTTAATAAATGTTTATTACATTCCGATTTGGTTTTTATAAAATTAGTCCATTCCGTTATGTTTGCACAAGTTTTGAATTGAATAAAGTCATTAGTGTTTGTGTTCAGTTCATTGGCCATTTTAAATAATTATATTTTGTTTTAAAATCCACAGTTCGTAACAAAGATTAGTTTTAAAATGTAAATAAAGGTTGAATGTTTCTAATAATATCAGACGTACACAGAAAATAATTGTTATCTAGTTCTAACACACATAAGTATTTATATTTAACAAAAATAAAAATCCTTTTAATTCAAATAAAACGAAAATTTTAACTGAAAAATTATTAAATAATTAATTTGTCCAAATCACTTTTAGATTTAATACATAACGGTTTGGTAGAATCATCCTTTTTAGCATATATGGTTCCATTTTTTACCCAAACATACTTGTATCTTAAAGAATACGCTTTTACTCTTGTTTCGCGAAACAGTAGCCTATAGTTATAGCATAAGTTATCATTAAAGAATAGCCGCGTATGCACCCTTTTACCCTCTTCTGGGAGATCGCGCCACCATGACCGTCCCGTTTTCAACACTTTATTCTTAATTTCCTCAGTTTTGAGTTTAACAAGCAGAAAATTTGTATTTTTTAAGGTAATTTGTTTGACTGATTTATATTTGACTTCTGGACATTCTATTTTTTCCATTACCTTTAAAAATTTCTCTTCTGGTGGTGTTTTGTCAACTTTATCGATTCCATGTATTTCTACATATTTGCGACGTTTATGTTGCTCTAATTTGTTTACACGGTCCGATAATATTTCAATTTCCATATCTTTGCGTTGCATACATTGCTTTAAAGATAGCACTTCTTCCTTAAATTCCTTATTATCTAATTGTATTTGCTTCATTGATGCATTTAATTCGGAAATTTGGTTTGACATAAATTGTAATGATGAGGTAATTTTATTTAAAAAATGCATAAGTGCAGGATTATCTTCCCCTAGCTCTTTAGCTGCTTGACTAATGTCGCCTTCCGAATCAGTAGTCGTAGCATCCAGATTAGTGTTTATTTTTGGTTGTCGGCATTTTGCACATCTCCAACCTAATTTACTTTTCCTGTATTATAAGTGTTTTGTAACTGTGGTTTCCTATTAATGGAGTTGATCGGCCTATTTCCACAGTTTATGCTTTTTGAGCGCGACGTTTCGGAAGCGGACTCTGCTTCCGTCATCAGGCTTAGTCCTGAAAAGGACTGTTTTCGCACTTGAGTCGAATTCATTTGTTATATCTAATTTTTCTCAAGCATTGACTACTCAGATTCGAACTTGGTACCTTTCACTTACTAGTCTGACACCTTTACCGCTGAGCCACTGAGTAATCCAATATATATTTGTTAGAACTTATATATATATTAAACTATTTTTCGTGGTTGCGCAGAAGTTTATTGCGCATGTTGCGCCGTAACCTCTTGCGCAGGTGTATTGCGCTTAAGCTTCGCGCATTATTGGAATCCATATGGGTTTCATTTCTACACTAGCTTGGCTTATTGGATTTTTCTAGTGCGATGAACGTGGCTTCTTTGAGTTTCCGACGAGTTGTATTCTCGTCTTTGCCACTATCTGTATGTTATCCCATTGGATGCGGTGGTCTTCGTTCCAGACATGTTCAGCGATTCTTGATCTTTCTGTTTCGCCCTTGCGGACGTTGTTCTTGTGTTCCTGAGTTCTCACTTTGAGTGGTCTACTGCTCTCCCTATGTATGCTCTGCCCATTGCATGGTAGGTTTATACAAGTTCTTGGAATTCTGATCTTCATTGTATGGTTTGGTTTGGTTAGTATTCCCCTGAGACCAAGCGATATCCGAATTCACAGAAACCAAGGATATGGCTTAGATATTGGACAACCTTCAGTTTGGCAACACGGCAAGCATAAGCTAGATGAATTCTAGATCATCTAAATAGCCCCCCATCAAATTCACAATGGAATTGGAGTCGGAACAAAACTGCCATTCCTGGATGTACTTGTCCAGGAATGACAACACTTTAAAAGTGTTACAAAATACCCACGGGAAGGTTACACTACCTCAATCACCACAAAACGTGAAGTTAGGGCAAAATGCTTGTACGATAGAGCAAAAACAATATGCTCAAAACAAGAGGACCTGAACAGAAAAAGAAAATATCGCTAGAACACTCAAAGAAAATGGCTACCCCGATCTAACACCTAACCTTAACAGGAAAGGGTAACCGAAAAGAAGAACCTAAATATACAGCGATAATAAATATACAAGGTACCTCAGACAAAATACGAAGGATAGGCAGCAAATACAAGATACGCACTGCCTTCAAATCGACCAGAACGCTCAGGGAATACTAAAAAACCAAACCATACAATGAAGATCAGAATTCCAAGAACTGTGTATACAACCTACCATGCGAATGGGCAGAGCATACATAGGGAGAGCAGTAGACCACTCAAAGTGAGAACTCAGGAACACAAGAACAACGTCCGCAAGGGCGAAACAGAAAGATCAAGAATCGCTGAACATGTCTGGAACGAAGACCACCGCATCCAATGGGATAACATACAGATAGTGGCAAAGACGAGAATACAACTCGTCGGAAACTCAAAGAAGCCACGTTCATCGCACTAGCAGAAAATCCAATAAGCCAAGCTAGTGTAGAAATGAAACCCATATGGATTCCAATAATGCGCGAAGAGCTTAAGCGCAATACACCTGCGCAAGAGGTTACGGCGCAACATGCGCAATAAACTTCTGCGCAACCACGAAAAATAGTTTAATATATATAAGTTCTAACAAATATATATTGGATTACTCAGTGGCTCAGCGGTAAAGGTGTCAGACTAGTAAGTGAAAGGTACCAAGTTCGAATCTGAGAGTAGTCAAGTGCTTGAGAAAATTAGATATAACAAATGAATTCGACTCAAGTGCGAAAACAGTCCTTCTCAGGACTAAGCCTGATGACGGAAGCAGAGTCCGCTTCCGAAACGTCGCGCTCAAAAAGCATAAACTGTGGAAATAGGCCGATCAACTCCATTAATAGGAAACCACAGTTACAAAACACTTATAATACAGAATTAGTAACTCGGTACGGCCCCGAAGTCAAACAACTTTTCAGAAAGCTTGAAACATCAATGAACAAGCTAGCACTAGAGGAGAACCATCTAACCTTCCTCTGCAAAGCCCGTGATAACAACTTAATACCCACTGGGCTTAACATCAAAACTCCGATACACAGCCGAAAAATATCACTAATCGCAAAGAGAGCTAGCGAAGCGTTAGTCAAAGAACGAATCAAACATCACCGTTTCAGAAAGTACCAGCTCGAACACCAATCCAACGAGATTAGAGAAACCATTCGAAATCGAGTGAACGAGCAAGACTTTGATAGGATAAATACGGCTACCAGAAGTAAATATTTGAAGACCAAGGCAATTCACAAGGAAATTCAGCAGAATAAACTCGAAAAGCTAATGAAGGAGAAGAAAGAACCAACTAACATCAATCGAAAAACACTGTCATAAACATCTCTAAACGACAGTTGAACGAAAACGAAATGAAGGTTCTGGACAAAGGCGAACTATGGATAACAAGGTATATTCCGAAAGTAGATTTAATAACCGCAGTAGAAGCGACAGCTATGAAATTAGATCCTGAAGGCCGAAGAATACAGAAGTAAGGTTAGATCAGTCCTGGATTCATCTGGCGAACTAAACCTAACCTCTAACCTAGAAAGGAGAGCGGTCATTTCCAAAGAATGACCCAACGATCAAAGTTCTCCCGGCAGACAAAGGAAACGCGACTGTGGTAATGGATATGGACATTTAAGGTCCAAGAACTAAGGGGGCAGTACAAACAAATACCGAAAGACCCCCATCAATCGAAAGACGGATATACCTGACGCTGGCAAAACAAAGGGGAGTTCTCCGATTACCAGAGAACAGACTTACAAAGCAAACCCCGCATCTGTACCCTACCAAAGATCCACAAGGGGAATTCCTCTGAGACCAATTGTGAGCTCGAAATTCACCTTGTCACCCATTAGCACACTATCTGCTGGTATCATCACACCCTTATCGGGTAAAACCGAATTTGGTAAAAGCAGCACTTCGTGAAACCATCAAAACTTAAAACCACGAAAAATCTTCCGACATTGTGAGTCTATTCACAAATGTGCCTACCGATAAGGCACTAACTATCATAAGGGACAAGCTGGAAAAGGATGAAACGTTAGACGAACGCACGCAACTCGGTAAACACAATAATGGAACTTCTGACAATATATTAGAACTAATATTTGGTAGAAGACAAGTTCTACCAACAAGAGTTTGGGATGGCTATTTCCCCACTATAATAGTGAGCAATATATATTGGAAGACTTTGAAGACCAAGCGATATCCGAATTCAAGAAACCAAGGATATGGCTTAGATATGTGGACGATACCTTCAGTTTAAACACGGCAAGCATAAGCTAGATGAATTCCTAGATCATCTAAATAGCCGCCCCACCATCAAATTCACAATGGAATTGAGTCGGAAAAAGCCATTCCTGGATGTACTTTAAAGGAATGACAACACTTTCACGACAAGTGTATACAGGAAACCTACCCACGGAATTACCAAACTAATCACCACAAAAACGTGAAGTTAGGCAAAAATGCTTGTACGATGAGCAAAACAATATGCTCAAAACAAGAGGACCTGAACAGAAAAAACAAAATATCGCTAGAACACTCAAAGAAAATGGTGATCTAACACCTAACCTTAACAGGAAAGGGTAACCGAAAAGAAGAACCTAAATAAAGCGATAATACCATATACAAGGTACCTCAAAAAAAAATAGGCAAAATACAAGATGCCTTTCAAATCGACCAGAACGCTCAGGGGCTAAAAAACCAAACCATACAATGAAGATCAGAATTCCAAGAACTGTGTATACAACCTACCATGCGAATGCGGCAGAGCATACATAGAGAGAGCAGTGACCACTCAAAGTGAGAACTCAGGAACACAAGAACAACGTCCGCAAGGGCGAAACAGAAAGATCAAGAATCGCTGAACATGGGAACGAAACCCCGCATCCAATGGGATAACATACAGATAGTGGCAAAAAAACCGGGAAACCAAAAACCACGTTCATCGCACTAAGAAAATCCAATAAGCCAAGTGTAGAAATGAAACCCATATGGATTCCAATAATGCGCGAAGAGCTTAAGCGCAATACACCTGCGCAAGAGGTTACGGCGCAATAAACTTCTGGCAACCACGAAAATATTTAATATAATTTAACAAATATATATTGGATTACTCAGTGGCTCAGCGGTAAAGGTGTCAGACTAGTAAGTGAAAGGTACCAAGTTCGAATCTGAGGTAAAGTGCTTAAAAATTAGATATAACAAATAATTCGACTTAAAAACCTTCTAATTGATGAAAGCAGAGTCCGCTTAAACGTCCGCTCAAAAGCATAAACTGTGGAAATAGGCCGATCAACTCCTTAAAACCCATTAAAAATTATAATGAATTAAATTAAAGTCAAACAACTTTTCAGAAAGCTTGAAACATCAAAACAAGCTAAAGAACCATCTAACCTTCCTCTGCAAAGTGATAAAACTTAAACCCACTGGGCTTAACATCAAAACTGATACACAGCCTTTAATCCAAAGAGAGCTAGGAAGCGTTAGTCAAAGAACGAATCAAACATCACCGTTTCAGAAAGTACCAGCTCGAACACCAATCCAGATTAGAGAAACCATTCGAAATCGAGTGAACGAAAGACTTTGATAGGATAAATACCAAAGTAAATATTCGAAGACCAAGGCAATTCCAAAAATTCAGCAGAATAAACTCGAAAAGGGAGAAGAAAGAACCAACAACATCAATCGAAAAAACACTGTCATAAACATCTCTAAACGACAGTTGAACGAAAACGAAATGAAGGTTCTGGACAAAGGCTTGAACTATGCGATAACACCGAGGTATATTCCGAAAGTAGATTTAATAACCGCAAGAAGCGAACATGAAATTAGATCCAAAAGCCGAAGAATAAAGTAAGGTTAGATCAGTCCTGGATTCATCTGGCGAACTAAACCTAACCTCTCTAACCTAGAAAGGAGGCGGTCATTTCCCAAGAATGACCCAACGATCAAAGTTCTCCCGGCAGACAAAAACGCGACTGTGGTAATGGATATGGACACACAACAGTAAGGTCCAAGAACTACTAGACGGGGGCGAGTACAAACAAATACCGGACCCCACCATCAATCGAAAGACGGATATACCTGACGCTGGCCATAAGGGGAGTTCTCCGATTACCAGAGAACAGACTTACCCCACACAAAACCGCATCTGGGCCCAAAGATCCACAAGGAAGGAATTCCTCTGAGACCAATTGTGAGGTCGAGAAATTCACCTTGTCACCCATTAGTTCTGCTAGGTATCATCACACCCTTATCGGGAAAACCGAATCTATGGTCAAGAATACGCAGCACTTCGTGGAAACCATCAGAAACTTCCAACCAAACCACGAAGAAATACTGGTAAGCTTCGACATTGTGAGTCTATTCACAAATGTGCCTACCGATAAGGCACTAACTATCATAAGGGACAAGCTGGAAAAGGATGAAACGTTAGACGAACGCACGCAACTCTCGGTAAACACAATAATGGAACTTCTGACAATATGCATTAGAACTACATATTTCCAGGTAGAAGACAAGTTCTACCAACAAGAGTTTGGGATGGCTATGGGTTCCCACTATCACCCATAGTGAGCAATATATATATGGAAGACTTTGAAGACCAAGCGATATCCGAATTCACAGAGAAACCAAGGATATGGCTTAGATATGTGGACGATACCTTCGTAGTTTGGCAACACGGCAAGCATAAGCTAGATGAATTCCTAGATCATCTAAATAGCCGCGCACCACCATCAAATTCACAATGGAATTGAGTCGGAACAAAACTGCCATTCCTGGATGTACTTGTACAGGAATGACAACACTTCACGACAAGTGTATACAGGAAACCTACCCACACGGAAGGTACCTACTACAACTCAATCACCACAAAACGTGAAGTTAGGCGTAGCAAAATGCTTGACGATAGAGCAAAAACAATATGCTCAAAACAAGAGGACCTGAACAGAGAAAACAAAATATCGCTAGAACACTCAAAGAAAATGGCTACCCTGATCTAACACCTAACCTTAACAGGAAAGGGTAACCGAAAAGAAGAACCTAAATATACAGCGATAATACCATATATACAAGGTACCTCAGACAAAATACGAAGGATAGGCAGCAAATACAAGATACGCACTGCCTTCAAATCGACCAGAACGCTCAGGGAATACTAACCAAAACCAAACCATACAATGAAGATCAGAATTCCAAGAACTGTGTATACAACCTACCATGCGAATGCGGCAGAGCATACATAGGAGAGCAGTAGACCACTCAAAGTGAGAACTCAGGAACACAAGAACAACGTCCGCAAGGGCGAAACAGAAAGATCAAGAATCGCTGAACATGTCTGGAACGAAGACCACCGCATCCAATGGGATAACATACAGATAGTGGCAAAGACGAGAATACAACTCGTCGGAAACTCAAAGAAGCCACGTTCATCGCACTAGCAGAAAATCCAATAAGCCAAGCTAGTGTAGAAATGAAACCCATATGGATTCCAATAATGCGCGAAGAGCTTAAGCGCAATACACCTGCGCAAGAGGTTACGGCGCAACATGCGCAATAAACTTCTGCGCAACCACGAAAAATAGTTTAATATATATATAAGTTCTAACAAATATATATTGGATTACTCAGTGGCTCAGCGGTAAAGGTGTCAGACTAGTAAGTGAAAGGTACCAAGTTCGAATCTGAGAGTAGTCAAGTGCTTGAGAAAAATTAGATATAACAAATGAATTCGACTCAAGTGCGAAAACAGTCCTTCTCAGGACTAAGCCTGATGACGGAAGCAGAGTCCGCTTCCGAAACGTCGCGCTCAAAAAGCATAAACTGTGGAAATAGGCCGATCAACTCCATTAATAGGAAACCACAGTTACAAAACACTTATAATACAGAATTAGTAACTCGGTACGGCCCGAAGTCAAACAACTTTCAGAAAGCTTGAAACATCAATGAACAAGCTAGCACTAGAGGAGAACCATCTAACCTTCCTCTGCAAAGCCCGTGATAACAACTTAATACCCACTGGGCTTAACATCAAAACTGATACACAGCCGAAAAATATCACTAATCGCAAAGAGAGCTAGCAAAGCGTTAGTCAAAGAACGAATCAAACATCACCGTTTCAGAAAGTACCAGCTCGAACACCAATCCAACGAGATTAGAGAAACCATTCGAAATCGAGTGAACGAGCAAGACTTTGATAGGATAAATACGGCTACCAGAAGTAAATATTCGAAGACCAAGGCAATTCACAAGGAAATTCAGCAGAATAAACTCGAAAAGCTAATGAAGGAGAAGAAAGAACCAACTAACATCAATCGAAAAACACTGTCATAAACATCTCTAAACGACAGTTGAACGAAAACGAAATGCAGGTTCTGGACAAAGGCTTGAACTATGCGATAACACCGAGGTATATTCCGAAAGTAGATTTAATAACCGCAGTAGAAGCGACAGCTATGAAATTAGATCCGAAGAAGCCGAAGAATACAGAAGTAAGGTTAGATCAGTCCTGGATTCATCTAGGCGAACTAAACCTAACCTCTCTAACCTAGAAAGGAGAGCGGTCATTTCCTTAAGAATGACCCAACGATCAAAGTTCTCCGGCAGACAAAGGAAACGCGACTGTGGTAATGGATATGGACACTTACAACAGTAAGGTCCAAGAACTACTAGACGGGGCGAGTACAAACAAATACCGAAAGACCCCACCATCAATCGAAAGACGGATATACCTGACGCTGGCAAAACATAAGGGAGAGTTCTCCGATTACCAGAGAACGAGACTTACCCCACACTACAGCAAACCACCGCATCTGTACGGCCTACCAAAGATCCACAAGGAAGGAATTCCTCTGAGACCAATTGTGAGGTCGAGAAATTCACCTTGTCACCCATTAGCACACTATCTGCTAGGTATCATCACACCCTTATCGGGTAAAACCGAATCTATGGTCAAGAATACGCAGCACTTCGTGGAAACCATCAGAAACTTCCAACCAAACCACGAAGAAATACTGGTAAGCTTCGACATTGTGAGTCTATTCACAAATGTGCCTACCGATAAGGCACTAACTATCATAAGGGACAAGCTGGAAAAGGATGAAACGTTAGACGAACGCACGCAACTCTCGGTAAACACAATAATGGAACTTCTGACAATATGCATTAGAACTACATATTTCCAGGTAGAAGACAAGTTCTACCAACAAGAGTTTGGGATGGCTATGGGTTCCCCACTATCACCCATAGTGAGCAATATATATATATGGAAGACTTTGAAGACCAAGCGATATCCGAATTCACAGAGAAACCAAGGATATGGCTTAGATATGTGGACGATACCTTCGTAGTTTGGCAACACGGCAAGCATAAGCTAGATGAATTCCTAGATCATCTAAATAGCCGCGCACCCACCATCAAATTCACAATGGAATTGGAGTCGGAACAAAACTGCCATTCCTGGATGTAATTGTACACAGGAATGACAACACTTTCACGACAAGTGTATACAGGAAACCTACCCACACGGGAAGGTACCTACACTACAAATCTCCCATCACCACAAAAACGTGAAGTTAGGCGTAGCAAAATGCTTGTACGATAGAGCAAAACAATATGCTCAAAACAAGAGGACCTGAACAGAGAAAAGAAAATATCGCTAGAACACTCAAAGAAAATGGCTACCGATCTAACACCTAACCTTAACAGGAAAGGGTAACCGAAAAGAAGAACCTAAATATACAGCGATAATACCATATATACAAGGTACCTCAGACAAAATACGAAGGATAGGCAGCAAATACAAGATACGCACTGCCTTCAAATCGACCAGAACGCTCAGGGAATACTAACCAAAACAAACCATACAATGAAGATCAGAATTCCAAGAACTGTGTATACAACCTACCATGCGAATGCGGCAGAGCATACATAGGAGAGAGCAGTAGACCACTCAAAGTGAGAACTCAGGAACACAAGAACAACGTCCGCAAGGGCGAAACAGAAAGATCAAGAATCGCTGAACATGTCTGGAACGAAGACCACCGCATCCAATGGGATAACATACAGATAGTGGCAAAAGACGAGAATACAACTCGTCGGAAACTCAAAGAAGCCACGTTCATCGCACTAGCAGAAAATCCAATAAGCCAAGCTAGTGTAGAAATGAAACCCATATGGATTCCAATAATGCGCGAAGAGCTTAAGCGCAATACACCTGCGCAAGAGGTTACGGCGCAACATGCGCAATAAACTTCTGCGCAACCACGAAAAATAGTTTAATATATATATATAAGTTCTAACAAATATATATTGGATTACTCAGTGGCTCAGCGGTAAAGGTGTCAGACTAGTAAGTGAAAGGTACCAAGTTCGAATCTGAGAGTAGTCAAGTGCTTGAGAAAAATTAGATATAACAAATGAATTCGACTCAAGTGCGAAAACAGTCCTTCTCAGGACTAAGCCTGATGACGGAAGCAGAGTCCGCTTCCGAAACGTCGCGCTCAAAAAGCATAAACTGTGGAAATAGGCCGATCAACTCCATTAATTACTAATTTACTTTCTTTAGATTTAGTTCTAAGTGTACGTTCCGAAATAGAGCAAATATAATGATAATTCATACTTAACCTCTTCATACTGAATTATTTCATTACATTGATTGCACTTCATTTTAATAATAATAATAATAATAATAATAATAGCAGAATGTTTATACACATATCCAAACAACCACAATGTGAAATTCAAGAATGCAAGCAAGAAAACATATCTTGCTTCTTGCCCTTTCACTTAAACCTTGAAATTTATCAAACATGAATCACTGCATTATTATAACTTATAACAATTTAATATTAGTCAGGTTGCTTTGGCATGTGTGAATCCTTGCGATATTGCAGGCTCACATTCCATTAATATAAGTAATTTGATTGTAATCTCATTATATTTAGAATTGACATCATTTCTACATGCATAAACACAAAATTTACATCGATTGGATTTGAACCTTGATCGCGCAGTTGGTTAGCGCGGTACTCTAACAAAGTACAGGTCGTAGGTTCAAATCCTATTCGAGGTAAACTTTTTATTTATGTATTTAATAAAATTAATAATAATTTTGAATCACTGCATGTTGGTAGAGAACATTAAATTATTATTAAGTTGTTACGAATTAACAGTAAGAGAGTACTAAGTAATAGTAATAGTAAAAATGAATTGGCCCAGTAAATAAAGGTTTTTTGTCGGTACTAATTAGTGAAAAGCTGATTTTTTTCATGGATTTTAGTTGATCATATAAGCTATATTTTCTGAAAAGTCTCCGCCCCTACCCCCTCTTAATGATTACTTTGTAATGCTTCATTATTTTTCCAATATCTAAGAGATAGCAGCAATGAAGTAATTTTTATTTCATTAGAATCCTTATAATTTCTCAAGGTAAACCTGTTTCTCAAGGTAAACCTGTTTCTCAAGGTAAACAACTTTATCAAGGTCAAATAGTGGTCAGCCACGTGGCAGGTCTGGGGAAATCCCCAAGGTCAAATGACGTCACAAAAGTGAAAGGTGAGATGTCGGTCTACTACTTGCAGCTCTTAAAATCTGAACGCATGCCAATCACTGTCCTTTAATGTTCATTTTACCTATATAATTCTGGTCATTGTTGCAAGCGTAATCAGCAACTTTGGATTTTACTTAAAATCATTTCTTTAGCAACCGAGACTTAATAAAAGATATAATTTATAGTACTAGAACTTGTTAATTCAGGTAATTGTGGTCTCAAAAACTTTGCAGGAAATAAAAAAAAATCTGCAAAATGGAATTTGCTATATTAAAAATATCTAATAAACACAATTATTGCATAAAACGCGGCTATTTATCAAAATTGTTTATAACATTAATTATTAATGCTAATTTAATGAACCTAGTCAATATTTGTAAGTTTTAATGTACTTTAAAGTAGAGAAAATATGTACTCGATCGGTTTAACAGACATTGCGAAAAACCATTTGCTAATCCGGTTTTTCGTAAAGATGAGAAACTTTTACGGCCTGGTTGGCCCATATCTGAAATACGATCGTCTGAACCTTGGGGTAGCTCTTTTCATCAAGGTTTAAAGCTTTTATGCAAAGTTATTTGAAAAAAATTTTAAATTACTTCACCAGTGATTTTCCAAGTAAGGTAATAGTTTCAGTTAGATTTATACTAACCAAATACTAGCGATTTATTTTCATTTATTAAGTATGAAGATATAGGCTATATTAAACAATAATTTTTGTTGCGAGTTATTCCAATTTACACTAACGTAATTTTAGGGACTGTTTAATTTTATAGTCTCTACGACCAACCTTTATTATAGAAACTTGTTTGATATCTATCTTTAGTAAAAGCCTGGTCGCTTTTCTAAATAAATTTGGCTGTTTTCGAGACATTCACAAAATATACAACATTTATTTGTAAATAAATTTTAGAAAACTTGATATATATATATATATATATATATATATATATATATATATATATATATATATATATATACAGGGTGTGGCGCGAAGAATTTTGATTAAAAGTAATGGCGGATACAGTTATGTTAAAATCTGAAATTACGAAGCTGTAGGTTTTGGATGACGCTGAGTTCAAATATAATATTGTCTTGAATGTGACACGGAAGTAGACGTCAACTTTGTTGTTTTAAATGGAACCTAATATTTTTTATTTTATTTTCGAATTCTACATGAAATTCTAGATAAAATTTGTGCACAATGTCCTACACCAAAAATGAAATATTTTCCAGATATTTCGTTTTTTTTCTTTGAAATTTAAAAAAAATCCTAGTCCACATGGAATAACGATATCTGCATTAATAACAAAGCTAGTGACGTGAAATTGTAACCAATAAACAACAAGAGCTTGCCCGTTAACTCCACATATCAATCTCTTTGATATTTCATAGAGGGTGTTTTAAACTTAGCCGCCAATATGCACAATTTAAATCATTTATAAGTTGCTTACTTTAAATAGAACACCCTGTATTTTATTACATTTTCCGATGTATTTTTTAAGCCAATTCGTTTGATATCAGTATTCCCTATACCTAAATCCAACCACTTTTGAGATATTTCATTATCTTAGTTAAAACATAACAACACTTAATTATTTCAACATTAGTAAAGGGTAGACCACGATTTCCATTATTTAAGGTGTAATTTTGTTATTTTTTCATAAGTTATTAATTCTGAAAAGTAACCAATAGCCTGAAAGGATTATTAATTGTGGATATCATTAAAAACGTTGACTAGGTATTTTCTATTAATTTAATTAGATAACTTACAAACAAAAATAACTAAATGTAATATTAAACAAATAAAGTTTTATAATAAATGTTCAAAATTAGCACCATCTACTTCTAAACATTTATGAATCCTTTTCATTAAGTTATGTCTTGTAATTCTGGAAATATGGTCGGGTGTTAGAGAATTAAAAGCTAGTAAAACTCTCTGCATCATACCTTCCTTTGTCGTAACATTTTTCGCTGTATTTTTTTAAGCCAATTCGTTTGATATCGGTATTCCCTATACCTAAATCCAACCACTTTTGAGATATTTCATTATCTTAGTTAAAACATAACAACACTTAATGATTTCAACATTAGCAAAGGGTAGGCCATGGCTGTCAAAGATTTGATAGTTAGAACGTTAATTGTTTATGTTGTTTTGACAGTTTTCTTTACCAGTTTGTATTTCATAGTAAATAATGGCAAATGTAGGATTTACTAATGATGATTTTTTAAATCTTATTATTATTTACGGCGAGGGTAATAGAATTGTTGAACGGACTTGCCGTGTTTTTGCAGAAAGGTATCCAAATCGACCAAATGCAACTGGTGATATTGTAAGAAGATTGCTTAAAAACTGCCGTCAGTTTGGTCAATTTAAGAAAAAAATTTAATAAAAATAAACCACTAGTGGACAGTGACATAAACGAAATTAATGTTTTGGGTTATTTTACGGCCTCTCCAAATGCCTCCATTAGAGATTGTCAGAGAGGTCTTGCTTTTAATTCTCTAACACTCGACCATATTTCCAGAATTACAAGACATAACGTAATGAAAAGGATTCACAAATGTTTAGAAGTAGATGGTGCTAATTTTGAATATTTATTATAGAACTTTATTTGTTTAATATTACATTTAGTTATTTTTGTTTGTAAGTCATCTAATTAAATTAATACAAGTTTTTAATGATATCCACAATTAATAATACTTTCAGGCTATTGGTTACTTATCAGAATTAATAACTTATGAAAACATAACAAAATGTCACCTTAAATAATGGAAATCATGCCTACCCTTTACTAATGTTGAAATAATTAAGTGTTGTTGTTTTAACCAAGATAATGAAATATCTCAAAAGTGGTTGGATTTAGGTATAGGGAATACTGATACCAAACTAATTGGCTTAAAAAAATACAGCGGAAAATGTAATAAAATACAGGGTATTCTATTTAAAGGAAGCAACTTCTAAATGATTTAAATTGTGCATGTTGACGGCTAAGTTTAAAACACTCTGCATGAAATATCAATGAGATGTAGGTATATATGGAGTTAACGGGCAAACGCTTGTTGTTTATTGGTTACAATTTCACGTCAATAGCTACGTTATTAATGGAGATATCGTTATTCAATGTGGACTAGGATTTTTTAAAAATTTTTAAAGAAATCGAAATATCTCGAAAATACTTCATTTTTGGTATAGGACATTGTGCACAAATTTTATCTAGAATTTCATGTAGAATTCGAAAATAAAATAAAAAATATTAGGTTCCATTTAAAATAACAAATTTGACGTCTACTTCCGATATAACCGGAAGTGTCACATTCAGGACAATATTATATTTGAACTCGGCGTCATCCAAAACCTACATATTCGTAATTTCAGATTTTTAACATAACTGTTTCCGCCATTACGTTTAATCAAAACAAAACGTTTATGAAACAATTTTATTTAACAAATTGATCTATATTCAAATGTCGTTGAATTGGTCGTTTTAATTTCATAAACAGGGTAGCACGCAGTGGTGTTCGTGTACTTTTTCTCTTTTTTTCACTTTAAACTTAAAACAAATCGTTAAATAAGCAAATACTTTCATTATAAGTTTGAATACAATCATTAAAAACATGTGATACCTACAAAAATGTAAGTTGCTTAATATACGTTATCATTTTTGAACTATAATAAAAAAAAGTTGTCCTCAAATACTAATTTACATATACTCGTCGGTATTTAAAGGCTCAAACATTACGTTATTTGGACGATATTATTGATCAGTGATTCATAACTCAAAATGTTCTAACACTGTATTGTTCTTATACACATGTGATATTTTTTTATAATTATCGTTGTTATTGATTTAAAATAAAAGTGAATTAATGAGTGTTTATTAGCTTTCTTTCATTATCTCTTTTTAATCCCCTTTTGTTCAGTAACCGTTGCTTTCATAAACAATCACATACTAGTTGTATTAAAAATTGTCATCTACATTTTTTTTGTAAGCATTTTTGTATAAATTCTGTATAATTGAATTTGGAATATACGATTTAGAAACCAAAAAGTAGTTGTAATAGACTCATTGCTCGCTTGTTACATGCACGAAGCAGATCTGGCTAGGACTGGTGATCATAGTCCGCAGGAATAAAGAAAACAACTACTGACATTTTAACACAATCTGGTTTAATTGCAAACACAAACAAAAAATTGTATTTCCCCTAATCGGTGCTTCCGTTATAATTATGTATGTTTGATACATAAGAACTTACTCTGTGTACAGATTTCCCTCAATATTCCTAATTAAATTCAGCAGTTTATAAAAAATAATTAACATTTATACAAGCGTTATCGTAAATTCGGATATCTACAATGTTGGCGGACGCAATTTAGAGACTTAAATTTAGGCAAAAATAAATACATATGCGAACGTTATGGTAGAAACGCCTTGCTGAGTAGTATGGGCAATATAATATAAACTGACAAAAAAAATTGAATACCCATTACCCAAAATCAAAGTTATTTTGCAAGGTGTGACATCCAGCGTCAACTATAAAAAGTATAAATACGACACAAATTCAAAAGTAATTACGAAAGTAAAACTGAAGTTCTAGGACGAGCTCTCCTTAAAATACCATTGCGTCTTTCGTAAGCACAACAACATAAATTTGAAGGTAAATAAGCAATATAGAAAAAAATTAAGCAGGGAATTTCACACAGCAATCAGAAAGTGTTAGGTTGCTACTATTTCTATAAAACTAATAGCAAAAGCGTAATTTACAATTCTTACAAATTAACAAAAATTCAAAGTAAATAATGTTTCATCATGTGGCTGATAGCCTAAACAATTAGAGATAAAGAAAATCGAATAGCTTCCTTATTATGATAGCGTTTGTTGACACATAAAGTTATATCGCAGATAAATATACAAAAAATGAGGTATAAAACATGCATTAATCATTTAGAATATACATCTATAGCATTTAGATATGAGTAACCTTATCTATAAGCAGTCTTGTTCCATAAGCACAAATATTAACATAACTTGGGAAGCCCTCTGAATATTGTATAACAGTAGTTGCGTAAGTCGCACATTCACTATTTACCAACAGCTGATTGACGTAAAGTAGTAGGTATACAGATATAACAGCTGTTTAAACACTGTTTTTGTTTCAATGTAAAGTGATTACAAATGAAAATATCCAGAAAATTACAGCTAGTATTTGTGATTTATTCACAAGGAATATTGGTGTAGGTAAAGTTCATGATATTTCCACTAAAGCGTATACAAGTTTTATCGTTCCAGGAACATGACCTCGTTAGATGTAATACCATTAAAAGTGCAAGCCAGAAAGTTACCCACTCAAAATTTTGAAGCACAGTGTTTTATTAAGCACTGAAATGAGTTCTAGTAACGAATTGCTCATAAAACTCTACATACTAACTACAGCAATTTTTTGGTATAGCTAGAGCTTCCTCATGAAGGCATAACAAGTAAAAGAAACTCACCAGGATGTTGATTGTGTGCAATTACTTAACGCAATGTTTTACTATGTATAAACCTATTTGCTTGTAGTAAGATATTGGTCCGATGTGAGATAGTAACCATAAAGTATCCTAGAGTTAGCTATCGGAGGTCATTTGCATGTTACATCACAAATCGGAAGATCGTTGAGCAGTTAGAAACTATTATATCTGCCGAAACGAGTACTACAATATGTAGTATAAAATTTTAGTTTAATAAAGAATACAAAACCAGTCTTCACTGCAGCAATCTCTATCAAGTAATTATTTTATAGAGAAATTACAGAAAAATATTTACCGTATTAATTTCTAACGAAAATTATCCCTTTATCAAAAATGGCGTTCTTTAGTCACACCAGAACCTAAAAAAGAAGTTACGTGTTCCTTTTTAACAAATAATAAAGTTTGGCCTTATCGCGAATTGAATTTATTAGAAAATTGAACTCATACAGATACACTGTTGCCACATTGTCTGAGAAAATTGAATATAGATATGCCCCTTGTTACCAAACTTCTAGAAGTTGCCTAACAACAAGTATAAGAAATCGCAACTCGTACTAAAAAGATTCCCTTGTTACTATGACACCTTACACGCTTTTTTATTTTTTCAATATTTTTTGACATCAATACATATTATTACAATTATTCCTTTTCAAGGTGGACAACAGGTGTAATTGGTCTTATAGCGTTTAAAGATTGTAAAATATAAATACAAATACACTATTTTAAAAAGGAATGGAAAGCAACGTGTTTCATTCCATCCTCAAAGGGGCGGGCGGGCTGTTCGAGCTCTACACGCTCCTTCTGCCACTGCGATGGATTCCCAGAATACATACATACATTACCTATACAAGCATGGTGAGAACAAAGATGAGTACGGGCAGGATAGAATCGGAAGGAGTGGGATGCTGTCGCCATATATGTATATGTAAAGCTCTATGAAAAAAAAACATACAAGGTATGACGGTAATGGCGATCGAACCCATTCCCTCCCGAATGCTGTTACCACAGATCCAACTAGCTTGGTACGATTTTAACCTCAAAAGACAGGTCCTTGTAATCGTGAACGTAACTGATGGAAACAATTTGTTAGTAACAATTATGTAATTAGTTAAAAATTAAATTAGTGATGCCGGTGAGATGTGTACACTTACATACATGATTGACACGATAGCTACCTGCACTTCGATTATACATTGTATTGTGTCTAAATCAGTGACTACATTCCAAAAGATCGATCGCCATAATCTTACAATACATATGTTGGTTTGATCAATCATGTTGTATGACTAACCAATAGAAACCAATCATACTTAACTTCTGACGAAATCCCTTTGAATGAAATATTTACTCACGCGATGATCAAATTACGTACGAGTTATTTAATAATGGAGGATCTCCCAATTATAGAACAGTGGTATTGGAATATCATTAGATATTACATATCGTATACTTTCAATAACTGAAACGTATACGGGTATGCGAGATAGATAGATAAAGATAGTGCACTTAGTTCACATTAAAGGTGTATTTAAAGTCATTTAATACACCAGTATCAGTGGGATCAAATTGCATTCACTAGGAAAACAGAAATTATTTTATTAAATGGATCGTTGAAAAAAAAACAAGCGCAGTGTTGTGACAATTCCACATAAATATCTTTTCATATTAATCATACACAGGCTTCTAAATTAATTTTTACGCCGACATTTTAAGAACTAAAACGCCGCGTTTGCTCCCTTAGCTTAAATAAAAATAGTAGAAGGCTTAGGTTCTATGAAATATAAAGCAAGAGACAATTATTTTGGGTTAAAATGTATACTAATAGTAACTACTGCTATTTGAAAGTTATTAAGCTTATTACATACATTTTTTAAGAAAACAGTAGA
The DNA here is from genome assembly GCA_036346205.1 of Vesta saturnalis. Classification (NCBI taxonomy): domain Eukaryota; kingdom Metazoa; phylum Arthropoda; class Insecta; order Coleoptera; family Lampyridae; genus Vesta; species Vesta saturnalis. Next base: position 1,090,020 of record JARFJB010001084.1, on the reverse strand, counting down.
GTTTTCACAACTTTGGGATATCGCACGTTTTTGGATAAAGGTATCTTCTACGATTTAGCTTGTTCCTCACCGAACAGTAATGAGAATCTTTTTTAAACGTTATTGTAAATACCTCAGCCCCCTATCTATAACTTCTACCGTAAACCAATCATGAATTAGCTATATCAGTGTACATAAAAAATAGGGATGGTCAATCAAGTTTCTGAGATTAATTTTTATAGCGCATCACAGATTTGGCGTCTATTTCTGTAAGTTACCGTATTGGAGCTGCATCATCTTTACATTTATTGTCAAAATTTCTGTCAGAACTAAATCCATTTCATTTAATTCTTTTATAATTGGCTATTGTGGGAGATATTAAGGAACTTTGAAGAACGTTGAAATTAGTCTAGACCAAGATGCTGGGATAGATTCACGTTTGTTTGTTTGCGGTCAACGCTATGTACGCAAAAGGGGTAGTTAAGTGTGGATTGGGAGGAGTTGCTCATGGTAGGGGTGTATGGAACTACCGTTGGAGGATGCTCCGCTCTCACTGATTTGGATAATATACTGATTCATCACATTCGAAAGCAATTTTTTGTATTGTGTATCGTTTCTCATGATGACATATTTGGACATATAAGTGGTCTTCGTGTTCTTTGGAGTGCTTAGCCACGTTCTATGGACCTGCTGTTTCGCCATTTGTTTTTTTTATTGCGGATTAAAGTAACGAGTTCCTAGATTAAATGATAGCTTTTGCGTATACTGCGGACTTCAAACAAATAATGCAAACTACTGTAAATAAAAAGTTTTTCGTTCTTTTGAGATATTAAATTAGTAAATGGTAGAACTTGTATATAGTAGAGTAGCGTGGTCGAAGCTTATGGAAGTTTAAGTATTAGTGCAATTACAACCAATTGTAATATCAATCAAATGTATTGAAAGGAGAAATATTCACAAGTTAAATGTTGGAAGAACCTAGTGCAGTATCGACCCCGATCACATTTCCGCCGCCGACGTCTACTCTAGGTACTAAAGGTGTCTGTATAACAAATATAAGGTAAACTCTTTGGTGCATTCTGTTTTACAGTGGTTGACAAATTTTAATAAATTCTTGTATATTATATTTTTTGTTGTATATGCCGACGTTTGAATACGCTGACTTTTGACATTCACGTTTGATTTTTGTATCGATTAACTTTTAGTGCATGCGTATTCATTCGTAATATGATTCAAAATTTATCTGAGTGTTTCTTTTATTTTTATTATTCAGACGAATTTGTATTGAAATTATATGGGGCCATGCGTTACAAAGAGGGCGCAATATTTTTGTTATAATCTGCTGTTATTTTGGTATTTCAAGTTACAATAATTTTAGTAAGGCCAATATTGACACCAGCTGGTCTCACAGCCTTTTAAGGTAATTTAGGTAATCAAATTTGAAATTAATGTTTTGATCTATGTTGCAAGTGTGTTAACATTTCGATGATGTTTTTTATTATATATATATATATATATATATATATATATATATATATATATATATATATATCTCTTTAGGTTAACGTACTTTTTGTGTTTTTTAAAGTCTAAACCCAAAGTTGCACAGTATGAAGTAACCACAATTTTTTTAATGTTTATTCCAAGTAGAGTAATTACGTGCAAAGTTTACAGTGATTATTGAATTTTAACGTCACTTTTAAAGGTTAAAAACAATATTTTTTTGAATTTGAGCATATTTGATAGCGGTATATTTGATTTAATTACGACAGGTTGTAAATAAATTTAAGTGATTTTTGAAGAATAATTATATTGAAGTGCAGATTTATTAACGAAAATAAAGTAACGTAAAGTATAAATTGAGACGGTTACTGACCGAACCGCTGGTTGACCTTGCATACGAGGGTTTGGTGAAAAGTTGCAAATATTCTTGAAGTTACTTTTTATAGGTATCGACCCACCGATTGTAGACATGATTCATGGGCTTGAATTGCCAAAAGGTAAGCAGTTTGTAATTTGTTTGAAAATGAGGTATATTTTTCTCGAATTTAGGTAAACTTCCCGGTATCGACGTTTATTAAATTATTAGGATTTTATAAATTTTCCATTACGCTTAGTTTTGTTGTAGGGAAGTATTTTGTGTTTTAAAATGAAGAATTAATAATCGTATTTTCATATATTTTTGGATATTTGAGATAATAATTTTAGCGCTAGGATTGTCGAAATATTGAGTGAGTTTTGGGGTTTTATTTTCGCACTTTTGCGGCTTTCATATAAAGCTTAGGATTTCATTGCAATTTTGGTCAACTTCACGTAAATATTTTTGGAATAGAATTTTTAGTTGTAGAGTAGGTTATTTTTGAGTGAACGTTTTTGTTTGCTGTTGGGCTAATATAAGATCTATTCACGACGTTTTCCCGCTATAAATTTTTCTAACAGATGGCGCCATTTTGACAGTTTTACTCGATTTTGACGAGTGCCCTTTTACAGCATTAAGTAAGAACCCCTCCGACACCACTGAGCTATGCCGCGGCACGCATTGCCTTTACGGGCTGGATGCTCTAGTGAGTATTTAGCATGTAAAAATAGTTTTTATAGTAATACTATAGGTCAATAGCTGTACAAGGTTTGAAATTTTTTAACCATTACTCTAGGACTGCTATACCAGGTGTAAACGGGTTGTGGGCCACCCCTATAGCTTTTAAATAGAAGGGTATAATTATTTCAAATGTTTATTGATTGGATTAGAGCAAATTTGGGGATTTTTTGATAAAAAAGTCCAATATGGCCGACATCCGGTTTCGTAGTAAATGATGTAGAAACTGGAAATTTAAATGGAGCACCCTGTAAATTTTTGCATTTTTGGACTCTGCGGCTTCAAATACGTGCAACGCAATTGTCACACTTCAGTTTGGACGCTGTTTTAATTTTTTTATTGATTTTTTTGTTCATCCAAGGTGGTCATGACTTGCTACAAATTACTCTTAGCTTAACCAAAGTTATGTATTCATTTTGCCAATAATTTAATTTTATTCATTTAATTTAACACTAAAATAATAAAGTGCAGTTTTTTATCCAAAACTATGTTTTATTTATAAAAAAGTTAATCGGCCACCCCGTATTTAAAATAGCTCATGTAAATTGGAATTAAATGGTGTACATAACATTCACTTGTTTTCTTAAATAAAGTTAAATAATGGACTATTATTTAATTTCCGTAAACACAAAATGCTCCTGAAGCCGCCCCTGTCGAAATACAAAAGAAAAACAGTTGGTAAGTAACGTTAATAACGAAACTGGCAAATCTTTGTAGAGAGTAAACAAACTCCTACCCTCCCAATGAAATGGTTATACAGATTTTTTAACTTTTTTTGTAGTTATAGAACCAAATTAACGTAAAATGTGTTTGAACATTTTAGTAATAATTGATTTTTATCCATTTTCTTACGTTAAAATCAGTAAATGCACTAACTTTGTATTGTTTTCTTCAAAATCTTTCATTTCTGCTTGGGTAACATATTTTTTTTTTTGGTAAAACAGTTTTCGGGAAAAATTAATCACGTATGCTTTAACTTTAATGAACTGTTAACAATAAAAAAAATAATGTGTGTTTGACAGCTGCAGATTGTTTATTCTCCAGTCTATTAATTAACAAATATTTACCACAAAAATGGCAAATATTTTTCACTACTCCCAAAATGGAAGGTTGAAATGTTGCTGGTATACGGGGAACTTGGAAAAAATGCTATTCAAGCTTCATTTTTGTATCCGGAACGATTTTCCGAAAGGAGACATCCAAACAGGCGGCATTTTTCAAAGATAGAACAACTGCGAAAAACTCGTAATCCTGACGCCGATGAACAATTTATTATAAATGAAAACACAGAAGTTGGTGTTTTGGCTACGACTGAACTGGAGGCTACGACTGAACTGGATCCTACAATATGTACTAGAGACACTTAACGCTGGAAATTAACCACCAGTCTGTGTACAATATTTAAAAAAAAAAACACAAATTTAAAAGCTACAGGTATGCACTTCATCAACATTTATACAAAGACGATGGTACGCGGAGAATGGAATTTTGTGAATGGGTGAAAATTATAACAACGATAGGAATTTTCACAAAAAGATTTATTTTCTGATGAAAGTGGTATTACTAATAACGACATGTTTAATAGAAATAGCTGTACATATTGGGCTAAACAAAACCAGCACTTGATTAAAGTAGGAAATTGTCAAGAACGTTTTGGTTTCAATGTTTGGGCACGTATAAAAGATGACAGGATTTTTTCGATAAACCGTTAAATGCCGAAATATGTTTGCATCTCCTTACGAATGAAATTGAAGATTTCATAGACGAGTTACATTTAAACGAAAGGATTAACATGTATTATCAACAATACGGAGCTGGACCACACAATGCACGATTGGTTACTGAATATTTAAGTCACAGAGTTGGAAATAATTGGATAGATACGAATGGACCTATAAGGTGGCCGCCAGATCGCCGGCTCCTAACAATATTACATTTTTTCGTGTGGGCATACATTAAAGATTTCATGTATGCTACCCCAGTTACAACACGAGAAGATCTAAAAGACCGCATGAGAAGAGCTTTCGACAGTATTATACTAGAAATGCTGAAAAATGTGAATGAAAATTTTATAAGAAGACTTCAACTCTGTCTACAACTGAACCGTGAGCACTTTGAACAGCTAATTAATTAAGTTCAATTATTAGGTATTATTATTGAATACGAGTATTATAAATTTGTATTTTGAAGGTATTTGCTAATTTGTTGTTTTTTAATTTAATTCGAATTTACATGAGCTATTTTAAAAACGGGGTGGCCCTTTAACTTTTTTATAAATAAAACTGCATTTTATGATTTTAGTGTTAAATTAAATGAATAAAATTAAATCAATGGCAAAATGAATACCTTTTACATAACTTTGGTTAAGTTATAAGTAATTTGAAACAAGTCAGGACCACATTGAATGAACAAAATATCAATTATAATAATTTAAATGGCGTCCAAATTAAAATTTGACAATTGCGTTGTACGTATTTGAATGTAGTACTCAATGTCATGTGTGTAATGCACAGTGTGGCTTTTGTGGTTTAATTAGTGTGTATAAAACTAACGAAACATGAAGTTTACATATCAAATTTGTAATTATTACTCAAAGATAAAAATCCTTTAGAAATTTGTTCAATAGTTTTTTTTTTTATAAATTTTAATAGAAATAGATTTAACATTTTGATTTATGTAATTTTTTTTATAAACTTGTATATATTTCTACAGTTGAAAAAATAACGCATACACTACAGGATTTTTCAGTTCCTTAAAGATTGGTTTCCGAGCGTTACCTTCACTCACGGGATTAAAAGTGAACTTCAGTCCCTTGGTATGTAATATACTATTAAGGTTAACGTTACCGTTAGTTAATATTAAGCTTGGTTACCGTGAACGTTAAATAACTATGAAAAACTACGCCGTTTTATTACAGTCAGTGTCATTATCAGTATCAAATTCCCTTAAGTCGTAATGTTCTACATATTTCATGAATATATTATCGCATGAGCATCCTTATTTTATGACACCTATGTTCCTGGGCTAATCTACTATAAAATATGTTTGTTTGTGGTGAGAAGGATAACAACGTATTATTGGTTATTGTCTTTAGCCATTATTACCAGACAAGTATTTCAGCTTGACAACAAGACTAACAGCTAAGTATCGAAAACTCTACAAAACGTATGACATATAATATTATTGAAAATATCCCGTCGTCAATGGCAACGGATATTCTTGGGATATTTTCTTATTGAATTCCCCACGTGCTTGAATTAATTACCGGAAATTTATTCTCGTTCACGAATGTTTTGAGAAGATTAACCCTCGTGTTCGACTCGGGATAATTTTCAAAACATTCGTGACGCGAAAAAATTTCCGGAAATAATCCAAGCACTAGGGAGATTACGAGTGATACCATACTTCTAGCAGTGTCGTTAAGGGCAGAGTTGGGTTTACTGCAGCTTCCGACGGAATAAAGTAATCGATAAGTTTCGAAAGTAAACCTTGCGCTATTGTTCTATTTGAGAGCAACGCGTATTTTACGGGCATTAAAAGGCGCAATATCCGCGCTGAATGTGATGGAAATAATCGTTGCATTGTAGCAATCTGATACGACATTAATAGGGCATACATACTATTGCATACACATTGTAATATATTACGTGTTCCAAACCCGTACTAAAGAGAAGGTAATAATCGAATGCTAGCTAGCAATCAGCGTGTCGCGTAGAGAGTTGTTCAAAATATAAGCCTCTAAAACTAAAACTCTTACGCTATTAATTACGTCCAATACGTAGTAACTTCGAATTGTCTTCAACAAGTCAACGTTTACCCATGTAATTTCAACATTTAAACATTAAGTACTCATATGAGCTGGAAACTAGTTTTCTCATTACAATTGCCATTTATTACCTTGAAATCAAAATAAAGTAGTAACTAAATATGTTATCGATCACTATGGTGACTAATAATAATTTAAACTTAGTAATTAAAATTGAAATAGTATGCAATTTTATATGGTATAGTACAATTAAAATATTTAAGCTCTCCAAAATCTTCTTGCGAAAGATCCGAGATCACGAAAAGCGTAATATTTTTGAAATCTTTAATCAAACCATAAAAATGAAATAGGTAACTGAGTTTCAACAATTTTCGAAATTCCCAAATTCCAAAACCTTATAATTGTTATCTAAGCATTCGTTAGTGCCTGTAAGTTTAGTTTTTATTGATTATGCAACCATTGGGTCTAATAATTCATTAGGGGCGACGTACACTCCAAATATCAGCAATTAAACTAATCAAACTAGCAATGTAAACTTATTTAATTATTATCTGCAGGGTGAGTCAGCGAATAGTTCCATATTTGAGTATCTGTCACATAATTGATTTTAAAGCAAAAATCCGGGACAAGTTGATTTTTGTTTTAAGGGGGACACATTTTCATTTAAGCGTTATTCTCGTATATTATTAGTCGGTGAGGGGGGTTGTCACTTGAGAACCTTAGATGGCTCTACCCCATTTGTGGCCCATCATTGGAAAGCGGTTATCATGGGGAATACGCTACACGTTGTTTTTAAAATCCGATGATATTTGTCCCTTCTATGGCCATCAAAAGTTTATAAATGTTTAACTCAAAGTATTAAAAGTAAAATTAATCATTTTATCAAATGTTCAACCTCCATACAGAAGTAAGGCCAACTATCAAATTCCCTTCGCACATTTGTCAAGATATCTGGAGTTATTAAGCGCCATTGATTCACTATTCTTTCCCGTAACTCCTTCAAATATTTGGGAACTGTTGAGTAAACCTTATTCTTCAAGTAACTCCATAAGAAGAAATCTAAAGGTGTCAAGCCTTGAGATCTTGCTGCCCACTCGATGTAACCTCTCTATACAATTCATTGAGCTGGAAACATTGCGTTTAAGAACTCTATAACTGCAACAGGATGGTGTGGTGGAGCCCCATCTTGTTGATAATGAATATCTACTTCGGAATAATTGGGGTGATTTTTAATTGCCACCGTCACCATAGGTTCAATATGCTCCTCCACCAAATTTAAATAGTTATCTCCGTTTAGGTTATTGTCAAAGAAAGTGGACCAATTATTTTATTACCTGAAATCTTATAATAATTAATAAATAGTTGTTTTCAGTATCAAATAATTATTAGGTACAACCAACATGAGGTAACCCACCAAAAATTCGTGTCCAAATTTTTTACTTTTCAGGATATTGTGTATGTGACTTTCTTGTTATTCTAGGAATGCCATCGCTCCAGTATCTACAATTAAGTCGACTAATATTTCCATTTAAGCAGAAAGTACTCATCAAACGTTGGGCCATAATGTCACAGAATTCCAGTCGGCGATCATCATCATCTTCATTAAGTTCATGCACAAGATGGATTCTGTATGGATGAAATTTTTGTGATTTTCATATTTGATACACCGATGACTGTGACACTCCAGTATCACGCGATAATTGACGAGTACTTACTCTGGGATTTAGTTCCATATGATCCAATACAGCGATTTGAATATCTTCATTCCTGGCAGTTTGTTGAGGACGTCTCTTGATATTGATTACTGAACCAGCTTGGGTGAATCTCTTTACAATTTTGAAATGTACTTATGAGATGTAATTTCTTCCTGGATGTCTATTATTATTCTATCAGCAGTAATAGCAAAATGATTGTTATCATAATAAAGGGAAATGATTTCTATCCTTTCTTGTACAGTGAAGGTCATACTTTTAGAATTAAGTGATTAAGTAAAATTTAATTACATTTTTCCAAAGTTTATGACCGAATCCGATTGTTATAAGCAATTAAGGTTTCGTTAATAATTTATTAGCAAAGGTTTTGGATGATTATAGAAGGGGCAAATGTCATCGGATTTTAAAAAACAAAAATTTGGCTTATTCTCCATGACAATCGCTTCCCAATGATGGGTCACAAGCGAGGTATTGTCATTTAACCCTCGTATTGTGTTCGGGTCAATATGATCCAATCGCGTTCTTTTAATGTGCATAAACTTGCTAAATACGGAGCCAAGATTTGGACTTTATGCGATTCTGTAACTGCTTATGCATATAACATGCAAGTTTTACTCGGGAAAAAAGAAGATGAACCTCCAGAGAGAGGTGAAGGTAAAAGAGTTGTGCTAGATCTTACTTTTGGTTTAAAAGGACACAACGTAACATTTGATGATTTTTTTTACCTCGTACGATCTGGGACTGATACTATGAAAAGGAAAATAACTATGCTTGGCACTAATTGCATAAATAAGCCTGAATTGCCTGCCGCATTGGTCTGCAACAGGAAAGAAGTTCTTTCTCCAAAATTTTATCTTACCAAGGACACGTCGATAGTTTCCCATATTCTGAAATGGAATAAAAATGTAACGCTCATGAGCACAATGCACCATGATAACGGAGTGTGTAACCAAGATCATGAAAAGTCATTTATGATTTTGGATTACAACAAAACTAAAGGTGCTGTAGACAAGTTAATAAGAATAACATACACATGCAGACGGCAAACTATAAGATGGCTAATGACTATGTTTTACAATATCATGGACGTTTCAGCTTACAACGCATATGTTCTGTGGTGCGAATAACTCCAACCTGGAATGCTGGAAAACTTACAAAACAGCGACTGTTTCTTAACGAACTGGGTAATTCCTTGACCATTCCATTATTGCAAAAAATAAAACGTCTTCCTCAAAGTATTCCTGCAGCTGAAATGATTACAAAGTCACGTTCTTCAACCAGTAATGCCAAAGTAAGGGAAAAATCAAACACAACCAAGCGTAAAAGATGTAAAGTTTGTCCCTCTTCAAATGATAATAAAACTATGGTATGTTGTAATTGCCCAAAATACCTATGTAAAGCTCATGTATATTACTACTGTCAAGACTGTAACAAATAAATGTATATACCTAACTACTACGTTTTTCAGATGTTCTTTACATAACATTTATAATAATATGTAATTAAAATAAAACAACGTAATAAAATGTAATAGATACTACATCTTATTTTGTATTATATATTATTTACTGTTACATCAAATTAACGACAATAAAACGACAACTATAGACTCCCGGGTCATAATGATCAGAACACATTAAGTGAAACCAACAATAGGAGGGTTAAACTAAAGTTAGTAGTGAAAGTTAACCGCGATTGAAACACCTTCCGTTTTAAACAGATTAAATAAATTAAAGACAGCTCGTGTTTATTAAGAGTCCTTCATTAATTATCATTATTGGTAGACCACTTGTATTTTAGACTGCAACCTTTAACACTTCCCGAAGCCGCTAACACAATAGGAGGGTTAAGATTTTAAGTGAACCTCCCCCCCCCCCCCCCGTGACTAATGACAAATGAGAATGACTCTTAGATGAAAATGTTTCCCGGCTTTTTTCGGTAAAAATATATTATGCGACAGCTTACCGTATATGAAACTTTTCGTTGACTCACCCTGTATAACTGTTTATAATACTTTGTAAACTTTAAACATACAAAGATAATATTTTATTGATTATGGAAGAGTATAAAGACGACAAGTTCCACAGTCTCTGTTCATAACTATAAATACTTACCTTTCGGATCAAACGCTTAATTTGAGAAATGCTTTTAAACGTTTTAATATCTGCAATGTATAGTTTGAAATGTTTTTAATACATGACTTATACGCAAATGACCTCAAATAATTAATACGAAAGTGTATGACGTAATTTAAAATGAACTAATCCCTGCTTCAATTATGTTGCACTCAATTTATGGCCAAAATAACTTTGTAAAGAAGCAAACCTATAATTCATAACTCTTTATCTTGCTTAATAAAATACTTATCTTTTTTTTGGGTTTTTTAATGGTATATTTTAAATTATACAATCTAAACGTTTCGATAACACTTAGAGTTATCTTCGTCAGTAGTAATATCTATTAACATTGTTAAAGATATTGAAAACAATTTTGTCAAAGTTGAAAAACTAAAACATAAACATCAACATGCTATTAATAGTTTGAGAAACGTATAAAACCAACTATAGAATTAAATTTTAGTAAAGAATAGCTAGGTCATTAATTTTTTTTAATTTAATTTTTCAACTTTGACAAAATTGTTTTCAGCATCTTTAACAATTTTAATAGATATTACTACTGACGAAGATAACTGTAAGTGTTATCGAAACGTTTAGATTGTATAATTTAAAATACACCATTAAAAATCCAAAAAGGTAAGTATTTTATTATGTGTGATAATGGTGAAAGCTTACATTTTCATACTTTATCTTGCTTATTTTTAAAAAGAATAAATGATATTATGAGTTGAAGTTAACGACGTGAAGTAGTCCGTATTACCTTCTCCAGCGTACTCCGTGCACAGTGTTTCATAATCAGATATGATCACTTACGTTTTTGCATTAAAGACGCTATTTTTGCTACTTTTGACCAGCTACCAGATCTGCCATTTCCGCAGTCCGCCTCTATTGCCTACGCCACTGTTCGACCTCAAAGCCGTCAGTTAATTGAGTAAACAATACTAACAAACACACCCAGATAACGTTTTTTTCGGAAACCCAACAACCTACCCTGCTTTTCTTAAGTATAGCACCGATATCAACATAGTTTAGCATAAAATTGGAAAAAGTGAACTTTTAATTCTCTCACGCGTTTCATTTTTTAAAATGGATGGATGGCTTAACACGGTCTTAAAACTGAATATAAGTTAATTCTTGGTTCTCTCTTTCTTGTAACAGTTCTCTAAACGACCGAATGTTTCCTAAACCTACACATTGACATTCGGTCAATCCTATGGGGTTGCCCGATTTTCAAGTCTAACTAGTTTAGGTTAATCACAGATACGGCAGATAATAAACTATATACGAGATGTCACAAAATGTAGTGGGATGATGATTAAGTGGGTATACGTGTACCTACAGTAACGATAAGTCCTTGAAACCTGAGATATGCACACAAGAACAGAGTAAATTAAGATGAACATTCACACACAGAACACTACAGATGGCTATTATCCAAGGTGGGGTACTGTTAGAATTTTATTTTTAGGGATTTATGCGAAAGTGACATACAGGACTGACGTATTATATTAACCACATTTGCTACCTGGTATGAATAAGAATTTTTAAAAAATTCGAGGCGGTGAGCAGAATTCGTGAGTATGCCTCTATGGTGCAAATTCAAATGGTATACGTCAGTACGAAAAGTGATTTTATGGTAGAGGTAAGGAGATGTATGAGAATGAATAACTTTGAGGGATAAGCAAGCACTATGTAATTGTCTTCTTTTACCCATATTCAACCAACTTATATCTACTAGCTTATGAAAAATTCTACGCCGACCTCGAATGCCGTATATAAACTCAAACCTGATTTTTGAAGTTTTCGAACCGCTGTTCATCAGCATAGGATAGAAAGGGACCATATAGCATGTGAGGTTTCTGGCTTTGCTTACAAAGGGGATGGATTCATCTCCGATATGCAGTTGTAAGTTATCTAGTTTATGAAGATTAACGTCAGAGGCGAAAAGCATAGCATATCATTGCTTCACACTGAAAGGAAAGATAGATTTGTGTATCGTCCGCATATGAATGAATATTACATGAGGTGATGTAAGACGGAATAACACATGTATAAAGTGTGAACAGCAGAGGATCTACCTTAGGGAACGCCGATGTTAAAGAGGTGAAGTGCTATCACCAACAGCTACCCATTGAGTTAAATAAGATAAGTAATTACAAATCAGAGCTATTGCACCAACGCTCAGCCCACAGAGCCTTAACATTGCTCGTAATATCATGTGGTCCAAGGGGTCGAATGCTCTAGAGTAATCCAGCAAAAACATTATCGTGCACAGACCCTCGTCCTTAGCGCAAACTATGCCATCACACACATTTAAAAGACCTGTCTCAAAACTATGTTCTGACCTAAAGCCAGATGGCTTATTAGGTATTACATAGTTGGAAATAAAAAAATCAATTAGCTGTGTTGTGAGAACGTGCTCAAGCATTTTTGATAGTGTAGGCAAAATACTATCCGGTCTCCGTTCATTGAAGCTTTCAGGCGTTTTACTTTAGGTATGAGAACTACAAGTGCTTCTTTCCAACAAAAGGGAAACTGGGATATCTGTATACACGAATTCACTATATGAGTGGTGTAAGGTGTAATAACGAGAAGGCACACGTTATCATTTCAAAATTTATCCCATCAGATACATATTTATTTCATCGGATGATAGTAATTCCATCAGAGTAAATATTTCATGGTAATTTGAGTAATAAACGGTAAAACCAAATTTCAAATTAAGGTGTTAATTAATAAAACCGATAACATTTAATAATTGTGTGGTTTATCTCAACGCTTCAATATTACATCTGATACCTACCAGATCAAGGCCGTTCAAGCACCGATAGCAATTATTACGTCTTGCCTTCTAAGCCAATAAACTAATTTTTTTTACTTTGAAATGATAAACTATTTCCAACTTCAAAGTACATAATAAAAAGAACTATCAAAGTATTGTAATTTTTATAATAACAAACTGGATAAGAGGACCTTGTACTTTTTTTAAGTCACTGTTGTTAAAGAGCTACATTTCTAATTATATTCCGCTTATAAACACAAAACAAAGGGAAAGTTCTCACACTAACCCCATACTTGATAGGTTTAATGCTATATATAATTAAATTACATACAGTTTATTACCAGACTACACATAAAAAGTTATGACAATTTTACTTTATTTTAGCTACAATTAACGTTACCCATAAACAATTTAGCGCGTACTTTTTAATATAAAAGATACAAATTACGAGGGATGTCCAGTATTTGTTTCCCATAGTATAGATGGCATAGATGCCCGTAGTAAGGGTACTTATTTTGCTATTTTATTGACAAACTTCCAAGTTTGGTTAGTCGTGCTTTAATAGTGCCAAAGTTATACAAGTTGAAAGTAGTGGTTGCACGCAGATTTTGGGAAATGGAAATAAGTGAGCTTCATATTGTCATCAAGTACCTCCAAAAGAAAGGTTTAACATTTTAAGAAATTAATTCAGATATGGTTAGAGTGCTTGAAGATTCTGCTCCTTCCTATCAAGTAGTAAAAGATTGGTCTCGAGTGTTCCAATGTAGCAGAACAACCTGCGAACATGCAAAACTTGCTGGTTGGACGCATTCTGCATGAACTCAAGACAACGTTGATCTTGTAAATTACATAATCAGAGAAGATCGTCAATTGACAACAAGACATGTAGCGGAGGTAACAGGCCTCTCAAATGGTACGATTGGAACAAAAGCCTTTGGGAGTCACTTCTTCAATAGCCAATTTAGCCTTGTTTAACCGTAATCCTAAATGTTTCCTCGATCACTATGTTACGGTTGACGAAACTTGAGTTTATCACTTCGGTCCCGAATGCAAACAACAAAGTATGGAGTAGCGTCATCCAGGATCTGCCCCTCCATGCAAATTTCGTGTACAGCCCTCAGCGGGCAAGATAATGGCTACAGTTTTTTGGGATGCCAAAGGAATTTTACTGGTAGATCTTTTGAAACGTGGCCACACAATCACTGATGAATATTATGCAGGATTAGTTATAAAACTTCGTTATTGCATTAAACAAAAAATAAGAGGAAAACTTACCCGGAATCCTCTTTCACCAAGACAACTCCCCAGTCCCTAAGAGCCTAATTTCTGTGAATGCAATTCATGACGCTGGGTTTGAAGTTATGAAGCATCCACCCTACTCCCCTGACTTAGCTCCCAGTGATTTTTATTTATTTTCAAATCTAAAGACAGTCTTCGGGAAACAAAATTTGAGAGCGATGGCGCTGCTATGATAGCAGTGCAGGACTTCTTCTGTGATCAAGACACTGAGTTTTTCAAGAAATGCTCGAACATAGGGGGAATAAGTGTCTTGACGCTCAAGGGGATTATGTTGAAAAATAATGTTGCATCCTATGCTAGGGACATCAAATACTGTACATCCCTCGTATTAACAACATGGGTTTTACAAATACATAACTTTTAATGAAGATCATAACCTCTGAATATTCAAATAAAATTCATATTATTGTACTATTGGATATAATACTACAATGTGTATAAGGATATTTACTTTTTCGATAAACACAAATAAATAAAAATAGTGTAAACCTTCGCAGCTTAATATGCGGTGTTTATCACAAGTATATAAGTGACCTTAATTGCATGAAATCAGCAATGTTGTTGTTAAGAGTGACGCACGATTGTTTAAAAAAGAATGTAGCTAATACAAATGTTTTGCATAAAAATGGTTAATGTTGCTTTAAACACAAAAATTTAGAATGTTTAGGTAGAAAGACAATAATTTATACAAAGTCGTCGAAGCAATGCAATTATGTTCATGTAAAAAAAGTGCATTTTACTATTGATGTTGTCATGCACAAAAAGAAGGCGAAAATATTTCTAATACAGAAGACATTTTCCACTACATTCAATCAAGCTTTGTAATAAAATAAGCAACGTTATGTGTAATCACCAGATACGTATTGTACCAAAATTGCTGACTGGAACACATCAACAAGTCGCTTGGCAAGTCTCCAAACGGCCTCGTAAGTACTTTATAACAGCGAGTTTGTCAAGAGTTTACATTTTCCACGTCGAAGATCTAAATTAAGATAAAACAAGGTAGAGTAATTTGTGTTCTTTTGGAAAGCAAAAGTTGAAAAACGAAATAAGCGAAAAATTTTCGTGTTTCTCCCAAAACTGCTTTACATAAACGCGTTTTCTTATCAGTTTGAAAGTTTATCAGTAAAGTAAATTTCTTTTTAAGGTTAGAGATACTGTTACCTTTTAAGTATAAAATCCCAAATGTATTGTTAGCGTATATCGTTGAGTTGTATTTAAACCGTTCTGACAGGCTTTCAAAAGCCCATTTTCAGCTCAAGCATGTTATCTCGTTAATAATATTTTCAGTAACACGAGTGTGAGATCTAATCTTTGTTCGTTCAGTTTTTTAACATTAAACAATGCGTGACCCCAAAAGTTCAATCTTGTTTAGTTCCATCGTGATTCGTTTATATCGTAGTCTTGTGTTTTACGATGTAGGTAATCATTAATCACTTTTATCCACTACCGAACAAGCAACTTTTGGTGGTTTTGAAACGTTTATAAAAGTTTAAAGGTATTCATAAAAAAATTCGTTTAAAGGGAATTACTTAGTTGTACGACATTTGATTTATTCTCCGTTGTCTTACTAATCTATGCTCATTAATAAATAGTTTGTGTAATTTAATTTTGCAAATGCAGAAAATAGTAATGTTGTACTTTTTGTAACACTGCCTTTGTGTTCCTAGACGAAACTTTAACTATATGAACTGCTATGTTTGTATTCTAATTTAAACGCTTCAAAGGGTAAGGTGACCAGACACCGGAAACACTGCACAAAATCACCTGACATATGGTCGGTTATCCGAAAGAGCGTGACATTTACTTAGTTGAAATCGATACTTTGCAGTGTGAACGTCGACTATTATTATTTTACTGAATTTTCATTCGTAGTATTGGTTAGATTTGACGTATACAATGTCCATTAGTAGTTTCAAACAATGGAACCCAATTTCGTGTAAGTATCAAGTTGGTATTTCAAAATTAACAGTTTCTGTTTAAATATGTTTTCATGGTTACCAAAATGGCATAAATAACTATGACCGTAAGGTCACACTAGCAAAACTTGAGAGAAAATGGTGTTTTTTTTGTTCCAGACGAGGTTTAACTTTCAAAGAGGCCTTAAATATGGGGTACAACGACGAATATGATAGTAATTGTGTGTGTCACATATACATATCACCACCAGAACCGATGCAGAGGGTGGGGAAATGAATAATTTATCATGTAGCTAATTATCCGCTGTTGCAGAAATTTGCTTTTCCAACAATACACACATAACTGGCTTCTTTAGAAGAAGCGCCAGAAAATGCACACAATGAGGAAGACAATGAAGGAGTCGATAGTTTATTAGAAAGTGAAGTTATTCAGTCTCAGAAATGTGGTTCAAGTAAATGTCCACAGAAGACGAACTCGAACAGAAAGAAGCAAAGAAAGTAAAAGCAATACTTACAAGACCTTGGATAGATGGTGATATAATGAAAACAACAGCAATATTTCCGCAGCCAGATTATTCTGAATTTATAGGAAGATCTCCAACAGATTTATTTCAATTGTTTATGGATGACGATGTAGTTCACTCCTTGGTACAGGAATCAAATAAATATGGGCTGTTTCTCAATTGTCCACATCCCAAAATAGAATATGACGAAATAAAGTGTTTCCTTGGTATACTCATTTTGACCGGGTACAACTCCCATACCGAAAACAAAATGTGGATGCTTCAAATGAGTTATTTAAAATATTTTAAGCCGACAGAAAATATGAGTTAGACGAATGTATGGGGAAGTATTGTGGGAAACACACATGCAAACAATTTATCCGCGGAGAGCCTATTAGATTCGGCTATAAAGCGTGGAGTTTAAATGCCGAAAATGGCTACTTAATCAACCTCGATATTTATCAGGGAACTAGTCCAAAGTCCGTAACAGAGAATGATCAAAAATTTGTGAAGTCCACTTCACCGTTAGGTCTAATGCTAAACTCCTTGCCAGAGCGTGATCTTCGTTATCAAATTTATGCAGACAATTTGTTTCACACTGTTAACTGAACTAAAACAGAGAGGCTGTAGAGTTACATGGCGGTTAGAGAAAATAGGGTTCCAAAGGACTGCGTCATTCCTACTAAATTGGACATGAAGAAAAGAGTGGGGTTCCATCGAATCGAAATCGAATTGCAACAGTTGATGGTACAATACTGGTACGTTGGACTGACTATGCTCCTGTAACTATGGCCTCAACTTCTTATGGAATTCAACCCACTTCTTTGATAAAGAGATATTAAAAGTCTGAGAAGAAAATTGTTCAAATTCCCCATCCACATCTTATAAACGCCTGTAATAAATGAATGGGTGGGACAGATCGCATGGGCGAAGATATTGCTGCCTCAGAATCGGTGTCCGAGGTAAGAAATGCTATTAGCCTTTACTAACTTAGCTCTTGGATACCGCTGTAAATAACGCATGGACCCTATATAAAAGTACAGGTCAGTCAATCACCAATTTAAATTTCAGACGAGAAATTGTGAATGTATACCTTACTAGATTTAAAACTACCCTAAAAGGACCTTGAAGGCCAACAACTAGCCGAAATAGTGTAACTTTAATAGAATTTCTGATTATATTAGGTACGATGATAAGGACCACTTGGTTGTTCCAGTTCCAAATAGCAAGATGAGAAGATGTGCTGGGGAAGGTTGCTGCAGTGTTGGCCGAACACAGTGTAATAAATGTGACTTGGGACTATGTATTGAATGGTTTTATAGATTTTGTACCCAAATAACATGTTCAACTTTTTTATGATTATATTGAACTGGTGACCACATGATCACATCATTTTTTTTTTAAACACAGAAAAAAAATTAAAAGCTTATATTCTAATTATTAATAAATATAATTTCATAATCAAAATTCATAAACTTGCTCTACTTAAAAAATAAAAATTACGCCTTTTAAAGGTTAAGCTTAAATAGTAGTCATGTGGAATAAGTATTTCTTAACAGGGATCTCATAGCTATATATTAACACTTAAAAAATCTGGTGTCGAACAACACACGACCTTCCAACCTACAGAATGGAATTTAAAATAAATGAAATAATTTTAATAACAATTTTTTGAGGATAATTATGCAACCTCTTTTATAATAAGTTTATTACGAAAATAGGTAACATTGTAAAAACAATAATCTATGTTAAACAGGCGTCTAAAATTTCATGTCAAATAGAGGTTAGTAGACATCTAAATGATGTCCAAAGCCGCGCGCTTCTACAAAAATATCGATAATACAGTTTGCACTTTCAATGATAATTATTTAATTTTTACACTAATTTGGTGTGTATTAAGAAACTTTATAAAAAAAGTTATGTAAAATTAAATATCCTTTAAAAAATATGTCTACACATTTTCTTATAAACTTAATCATTATTCAGATATTGAAAAACATTGAACTAACACTTAAATTCTACCTTCTGGTTTCTGCCGCTAAATTACGCGTCGTATCAAAATTGCACAGAACATAGTGAATCTATTAAATTAAGTTGTATACTGGGTGAGTCACCGCGGACGCGACGAGATTTTATGAGAAAACTGAATATATTTTTTGGTTTGTGTTGCAGGGACATTGTGAAGGTCCATTAAGGCTACATTTTTAAAATAATTTGAAATATATAGGATGCTTCAAAAAAGAGTGGCATATCAAAGTTATGTTTTTTTTAAATGGAATGCCCTATATTTTAGCACATTTTATAATTAAGTATGAAAAATAAAATAGATTTTTGTTAGGCTTCCCTATACCAAAATACAGGTCGTTTCGATTTATTTTGATTTTTCATAAATTGAAAGGTTTTGGAAACAAATTAATTGTTACCAAACGAAACTGATTTTGTCAAAACTGCTTCAGGATCTCAAAAATAGACTGTTTCGTTGATTTATTTGATATTAAAGTTTTTTTTATGGGACGTAAATGTATTTAGAAATAATGTTTGTCAATCATTTTTTGGATCGAGTAATTAGCAAAGATATTATTTGTTTTGTGTGCATGTGTACACATATTTCAAGTTATTATGCAATAATTTTTAATTAAAAGATTACTTATGAAAATATGTATAATGCAATGACAAACAACGATGCTACCAAGCTGAATTTTAATCTATTGTGCTATTGTCAAAATGACAAATATTGTTAATTAACAGTATGTCAACATAATGGTATTAATTATTTGCACTGTGTGGTGAATATCAAATAATTGTATTAAGTTAAAATGGTTTATTCGAAGCAGGAAAAAAATGATATAATTTTTACTATTGGTGAATGTTATGGAAATTGTTTATTGGCTTCAAGAGTCTAGGCAGCAAGGTACCCCACCGCATTCATCCAAATAAAAAAGTACTTGAGAGATTGTTGCAAACGTTTCGTGGGAGAGGAAGTGTCGCTTACCCAAAAGAGGAAAAAACAAAAGTGATTACCAATAACGAAAATAACGAGTTTTTGGAATTAGGTTCCGTGGTTGATAATCCAAAAACCAGTACTAAAATAATAGCGAGAAAAACAGACATTATTAAATCAAGTTTTAAGGAAACACAAATGCCACCCATATTTTGATCAGTACGTGTTGTTTACCGATAAGGCAACGTTTCATACCAATGGCCATGTTAATCATCATAACTACCCTTATTACGATACCGAAATAAGCATTTATTGCATATGAAAGATCACCAGAATCGATGGAGTATTAATTTCGAACATTTGTTATAGTAGTTGTGTTAAATTGTTAAGATTAATATTACTTAATATATTCGTGATATTGTTAAATATTGTTGAATAGCTTTGAAACATGAAGGTTTAGCTATAGGATACCTTAATACTTTTTGGAAGATTATTGAATTGGTAACCTGACACATCTAAAATATACAGGGTGTTCGTTCCGTTTGAGAAACGGAAGATATAGTTTGAATGAATTAATAATACAACCGAAAAATCTGTACACCCAGTAGAGTATTCTTCGCAATTAAGTTACCAAATAAATCAACCAAGGAGCTTATTTCGGAGATCCTGAAGCAGTTTTGAGAAAATTAGTTTCCATTGGTAACAATTAATTTTTTTCCAAAACCTTGCGATCTAAGAAAAATCAAAATAAACCAAAACGCCCTGTATTTATTTATAGGGAACTCTAACGATAGTCTATCTCATTTTTCATACCTAATTCAAAAATGTGATAAAACATAGGGCATTCCATAAAAAAAACCTAACTTTGATGTGCCACTCTCCTTTGAAGCATCCTGTATATTTGAAATTAATTCAAAAATGTAGCCTTAATGGACCTACACAATGTCACACACACACACACACACACACACACACACACACACACACACACGCACACGCATACGCACACGCACACGCACACGCACACGCACACGCACACGCACACGCACACGACACCACGCACACGCACACGCACAGCACACGCACACGCACACGCACACGCACACGCACACGCACACGCACACGCACACGCACACGCACACGCACACGCACACGCACACGCACACGCACACGCACACGCACACGCACAAGCACACGCAACCGCACACGCACACTCACACGCACACGCACACGCACACGTAGACGCACTCGCAGACGCACTCGCACGCGCACGCGCACGCGCACGCACACGCACACGCACACGCCCACGCACACGCACACGCACACGCACACGCACACGCACAAGCACACGCACACGCACACGCACACGCACACGCACACGCACACGCACACGCACACGCACACGCAAACGCACCCACACGCACACGCACACGCACACGCACACGCACACGCACACGCACACGCACACGCACACGCACACGCACACGCACACGCACACGCGGACGCACACGCACACGCACACGCGGACGCACACGCACACGCGCGGACGCGGACGCGGACGCGGACGCGGACGGGGACGCGTACGCGTACACGTACGCGTACACGTACACGTACACGTACACGTACACGTACACGTACACGTACACGTACACGTACACGTACACGTACACGTACCACACGTACGTACACGTACACGTACACGTACACGTCACACGTACACGTACACGTACACGTACACGTACACGTACACGTACACGTACACGTACGACGTAGCACGTACACGTACACGTACACGTACACGTACACGTACACGTGCAGCACGTACACGTACACGTCACACGTACACGTACACGTCACGTACACGTACACGTACACGTACACGTACGACACGTACACGTACACGTACACGCGTACGTCACACGTACACGTACACGTACACGTACACGTCACCTACACGTACACGTACACGTACACGTACACGTACACGTACACGTACACGTACACGTACACGTACACGTCACGTACACGTACACGTCACGTACACGTACACGTACACGTACACGTACACGTACGTACACGTACACGTACAGTACACGTACACGTACACGTACACGTACACGTACTACGTACAGTACACGTACACGTCACGTACATACACTACATACACATACACATACTACACATACAATACACATACACATACACATACACATACATACACATACACATACACATACATACACATACACATACACATACACATACACATACACATACACATACACATACACATACACATACACATACACATACACATACACATACACATACACATACACACACACTTACAGGCGCACGCAGGCACGTACGCACGCACCCACACATATACACACACGTTCCGTAATATTAGTGGCATTTCAAACTATAAACCCAATTATGGCAATCTCGTAAGAAAGTTGCACGTTGCTAGCGCTATGTCTTAGCATTTTACCAATTTACTCAGCTTTACGATACACTCCATTAAAAGAAATCTATATTTAAGTATCGGTGCTGGCATCTGAACCATAATTATGGTTATTTTAGCGGTTTATCAATAGATGCCGCAATTGTAAGTATTTGTGATTTTACACAGGTTTTTTACACATACGATGCCACAATTTAGGTTACAGCGTTGTGCTGTGGTCCTACTATTTTGATATGGTGTGCTTCAAAAACGGCTTTAAAAAGGATCTGTTGGCAGGTATGTATTTATATTTACTGGTACTTGATATTAAGTAATAATGCTTATACCAAAGCGTCATAGATTTTTACGAAGAAATGCATTTTTCTTTGCTCAGTCTGCTCCAAGAAAAATAAAACTTTAAGGACACCAGATCATTAATAATAATATTTATTTTTATCTCTTAAAGCATACTTTGTAGACTCGTCTGGATAAACGTGTAATGTATCTTTATGAATTTCAGTTCATTAGATCAGGTACAAATATTTTAGGTATTTAAGTAAAAACTTAGCTTGTTTTGTTATATTACTTGTATTGTTATCATATCCTGTTTATTTTAGTTAGTATGTTAGAAACCTTCGTTAAAGCAACGTATAGATATCATGACCAATTAAAATCAATAATAAAAATCGCAGTTTATTTCTTTCTGGTTTGAAGTCCCATTGAAAATTTTGTCACAAGTGAGATTCCGCAATCGTGAAATAAATCAGTTAAAATGCAGTGTTCCTTGTCTGATCAGCTCAGCAGTGATCGGATCACAGATCAAGGGTCAAATTAAATAACGGAAATTCAACCAATAATCCTCTGGGACAGCGGCCATGTACGAGACTGCAACTCAAGTTCAGACCGAATTTTTACAATAAACCAGCATGCCATAACCACTTGTGTCAATCTAAACTTATCAAAAACAAAACAACCCTTAACCTCTTTACTTTTAGATACAGGTGAAGGTATTTGTTTATTATAAGTCGTTAAATTAGCAAATAATACAGAATGTTTTCTAAAAACAGAAATTATTTTAACGGGTATAGATAACCCATTAAATCCAGTACAAACGTTAGGTTTTTGCTATTTAGATATATTTAAAGACAAAACGTATAAACAGATTTTTCAATGTGTAAAATCGAATTTGCCTTTAGATTACAATGGAATTATCGGATATGATTTTCTAAAAATTAATTGATGTTATTAGCTCAGTTATAGGACAAGGGCTACTTAATAAAATTCAAGTGCTCGATGGGGTATTTATGTATCCCAGCATTGTACGGTTAAACCAAAATTCAAAGGTATTAACGTCAATTCTAAATACCACTGAAAAACAAGTCAAAATTAATCAAATTAAAGTTTTTGTAGAATCATTCCAAGACAGCCATGCGATTTACTCCTTAAACTCTAATCAAATACCAAATCCAAATTGAAAAAGGCTAGGTCAACTCTCTAAATCATTAAGAATCTCGTATTTGAACGAAGATGAATATAAATCACTTATTGAAATTTGTTATGAATTCAACAAACTATGTTTATTAGATAACGACGAATTAACGTACACCAACGCAGTAACTCATTGCATTCTCACTACAACTAATACAGCGAAAAGCTTTCCGAGCTCCTTCAGCTACAATAATGGATTCCCAGCATACATACATATATTACGTATATATGCATGGTGGGATTAAGGATGGGTGTGGTCAGGATAGGATCGGAAGGAACGGAGTTAGGGTTCTGAGGGAGAAAATACTACCCCAGCATGCGCCTAAGTAGCCGCACATGGTGTGCATATACGCAGTGACCATGCCGCCACATGTGTATAAGGAAAACCTCCTGAAAAAACCTCATACAAGGTAGACGGTAACGGGAATCGAACCCATTACCTCCCGAACGCTAAGCAGGTCGTGTCACCACTACTCTACCAGCTCAATACTAATACAGCCATAAATGTAAAATTTAATAGGTATCCGGAAGTACACAAATACGAAGTAAATATACAAATATCAGAAATGATCGATCAAAATGTAATTAAACAGTCTACTCCCCTTGGAATAGTCCCGTCTTGGTAGTTCCGGAAAACCTGATTCTTCCGGTAAAGTAAAGTGGAGGACCGTCATCGATTATCGTAAATTAAATGAGATAAAGATAGGTGACAATTATCCCCTTCCGAACATAGCCGAAATACTCGATCAATTAGGTCACGCGAAATACGTTTCTACTTTAGATCTTGCTTCTGAATTTCACCAGATGAAAATGAAGGAGAACGATTCTAGTAAAACTGCATTTTCCGTTCCCTCAGAACATTACAAATTCTTGCGAATGCCATTCGGTCTCAAGAACGCACCATCTACGTTTCAGCACATGATGGATAACGTTCTCGTCGGATTACAATGGTCACGTTGTTTCGTTTAGTTACACGATATCGTCAGTTATGCTGATACTCTAGAAAATTATATTACTTGTATTGTTACCATATCCTGTTTAGTTTAGTTAATGTATTCGAAACTTTCGATAAAGCAATATATAAAGGTCGTAATCAAATAAAATCAATAATAAAAATCGTAGTATATTTCTTTCTGTTGTGAAGTCCCATTATAAACGTAACATATAATACATAGTACAGTAATAATAAATAATAAAGATTACAACATGAACCAAAATACTTAATAAAAGTGTAATGCTAAAATGCAGTTAGTCATAACGCAATAGTATCAATTACAAAATACATGAAGTCTAGACATAAAATGCAACATGTCACACATCTGATTGCAGTTACCAAAAATGTAGTTCTAACCATTGATTAATAAGTTAATCAATAGTTCTAACATTAAAAACTCGAAAAAAATAGAATGAAAAGCTATAGCTTTTAGGTGTTCATCAACAGTTTATTTTAGCTGATCCATGGGCAGTAATCTAAT
>JARFJB010001084.1:1012500-1060000 GCA_036346205.1 Vesta saturnalis | reverse complement strand
GGATTGCGCCCGTTTGGTACGACAAGTGGAGATGTGTACTGCATACTGATGATGTGAATGAGCGAACCGAGTGTTTCTCGGAAAGATAGCCCGAGATGGTATCAAAGAATATAATTCAGCAGCGCGCAATAGCCGTTGTAATAACGATAATACAAAGAAAGAACTGAAACCATCCTTCTATGCTCAAGGGACTGTATGTGACAAGTTAAGGACGGGTCATTTATAAGCCTAGTCGCTCTCTCTTTTGAATACGATCAACGATATCGAGAGCGTATTGGGGAGCACTAACCCAGAGGTAAGAATTATATTCCAGATGAGGCCGAATTTGGGCCTTATACAGCAGAAGGAGTTGTCGAGAGGTAAAGTACTGCTTAGATCAGTACAAAGAGCCTATTTTACGAGCAGCTGTTTTGGTAGCTGACAGAATATGGTCAACCCATGAGAGATTTGAAGATACAGTCATACCCAACAGAGTAATAGAGTGTGAAAACTTAAGAACTGAGCCATTCATACTTACAACAGGAAATGATCGATCTTTTTTGGCGGACACAAGGTAACACTGAGTTTTGTTAGCACTAAATTTAACTAGATTATTGCTTCCCCATTCGAGAATACGTTGAATGTCTTTGTTGATTGAATTTGCTATTTCAGCTTTAATTTCTTGATTTGGCATAGAAGGTGGATTATCACTATGAGTAGACTAAGATGAACTACAGTGAAGAGTGCTATCGTCAGCAAAGCAATGGATGGAGTTAGTTGTTGAAGAAATAAGGTAATTTATGTACAGCAGAAAAGTGTAGGCGCTATAACGGATCGTTGTGGTACGCCCGCGTTAATGCTAACTTCTTTTGAAAAAAAAGCCATCAACTACGACACGTATTCGTCTTTCATGAAGGAAACTAGAAACCCAGTTGATGAGCGTATCATTTAACCCAGGTGAGTTTGGCAAGTAAACACTTATGCCAAACTTGGTCAAATCCCTTTGAGATATTTAAAGCGACTACAACTGTTTCACCGGACTGCTCTACTGTATTGTTCCAAACTTGGGTCACATATGAAAGAAGATCACCTGTTGCACGACTTTGCCTAAACCCATATTGGTGGTCACTAAGGAGTGTGTTAGTTTCAAGGAACGTGATAATATTGTGTGTATTGCAATATTCGAAAGAAAATTGAGAGACCTACATTTTTTTTAATACGCAAATTTTGTTTATCTGCAATGGCATTTAAAATATTTACAATTTTAAGATTTTTATTTTAATTTTTCGTGGTATAATCAATATGCCCACTGTATAATATTAAATATATTGGCTAGAAAACGATCATAACAGTGACCATACGGATTTGCGACAAGGTTGGCTAGTTGGAAGCGGCATGTAATTTGATTGTGTACCGTCTCCAAGGTTTTAACACCAGGAGGCGTATGAACGTGTACTGGTTGTGCATTTGTATGTTAGATTCAGGCGTTCTGGTTCATTATTTCTCGAAAGAGAAGAAGATCAGGTTGTGTTTCTCAAAAGAGAAGAGACGATCAGACTAGTTGGTTTCTCGAAAGAGAAGAAAATGAATTTAAATTTGCAATCGCGGACCCGGATGGAAGGAGAATATCTTTGCAAATTTTATTAGCAGGAATTGTAATTGGTGGGAATTCATTTCTCTGCGTCACTTGTTCATAATATGAGAACTCCACACTTTTATTTTTAGCCGTAAAGGTTTTTGATCACATTTTGGTGCAAAGACAAAAAATATTTTCTCCTTTTTACTGCACTTTCTACGGATAAATAAAAGTGTACTTTTTAAAAAAGTTTCTTTTTCATAATATTATTTTTATATCTATTAAGAGTTTTTTTAAGAAATTACATTCTCACTCACATACGTAATACAAAAGTCAATACATTTTATCATTTATTTAAGTATGGCAACTGTTATGTTTTCTGGTCAATATACCCAATATTAATTGGGAATTCCATGAAGAATTAAAATAAAATCTTAAAATTGTAAATAATTCAAAAATCGTTGCAAATAGACAAAATTGGCTTACTACAAAAAATGTAGGTCTTTGAAGTTCAAAAAGTGGTTGTTGTTCAGAGTACAAACGAAATCCGCAGTAAAAACAAATTCACTTTGACGTACTAATGAGCAACCCTGTATATACTATGAAGGTGTAATCAGTGATTAGTCTGTTTTGCTGGTGATAGTGATGGTAGTGGTGGTTTCTGTTGTGCTTAATTTTCTGAACTAGCTTGTGCTAAGCTTTATGTCAACCAATTAGCCAATTGGGTAGATTTGTAAATAACGGCTGGTGTAACATGAGAAAATGAAAAAAGAGAAACCTTAAAAGTGGTCTATTTTAGAATTTTTTTCATATTATAAATTGGCTGACCAAGGTTGGATCTGGGTTTTCTTTAGCATAATTAATTTAATTTTAGAGAATTTATTCTTGTTTTAGGCTGCGTTTCCTTTTAGGTCCAGGATTCCCTTCATAGGAGATAATTATTAATTAAGTAATCCTTGTGGTCTTAAAATGTTCAGTATTTTATAATTATTAATAAATGCAATTGTTCTTACCAATGATGACCGTTTTGAGTTAAATAAATTAATAATTAAAATTGTATGATTTACTTTTGAGGATGACTTGCAGTATGTTTAAGCACACCTTTGTTCTGTTAATAACTGACAGGAAATAGAAAACCTGTTATCAAAGGAACTTTGCCACTATTATCAACAACCTTCAAAAGCACCCTTACAAGGCATCATGTCCGGTCTTGACGAAACTTGGCCAAACGTTGTAAAGTGAGGTAATCAGTCCATTTAGAGATAGTGAAAAAAAGTCGTACGTACATATGTATGTGTAGGTTGGAAGGTAAAAATTAATATTCTGTTATCTCGTCTTTTGTGTTGCAATCGATTGAAGATTAAACAATAGCCAGGAGGAGTAAGTAATTCTTTAACAAGGATTTTATAACTATATCTTAAAAAACGTTCATATTAGGTTTAATTAAATAGTTATTTTTGGAACGTCATTCAAAATAAATGTAAATCAACCATTAAGAAAACCAAATAATGAATGGGCCAGAACAGACCAGGAAAAGGCTGATCTATTCGCCCAGAACTTTGCTGAAGTATTTACTCCTTATTATTATATGCTCGATGGCGAGATTCAACCAACCCTTCCTCCAGGTGCCACAGCAAATGTCACTGCCAAAAGCTTCACCTATATAGAAGCGTTTGATGAAATACCACATCTAAACAATAAGAAAGCCCCTGCATATGACTTAATCACGGCTCAGGCACTTACTTAGTTGTCCAAAAGAAGCATACCGTTTCTACGAAATCTGTACAGTTCCATCTTACGTCTTCAATACTGGATAAAATTGCACAAATCATTTTAATATTAACACCTGGCAAGCCTGCTGAAGATGTTGCATCTTATAGGCCAATAAGTTTATTGCCAATACTGTCTCAACTCTTAGAAAAACTATATGATGACGACATATTGGAAAATTGTATACCAGATCACCAGTTTGGATTCAGGAGGTACCATTCTGCGGTATGGTTGTAAACATTATCAACACGGCTCTTGAATCCAAATCCTATTATCCTGCAGTATTTATAGACATCAAGCAAGCTTTTGATAAAGTATGGCATTATGGCCTTTTACACAAGATCAAGAATCTATGACCAAGTGAGTACTACCTTTTATTCAAGTCGTACCGTCAAATCCTTATTTTCAAATAAAATATCACCAACAGAATTCTCTCTTACCACCGATCAACCTGGCTAAATAAATGGCGAATAAAAGTAAATGGAACAAAAAGGACTCACGTTAACTTTACTCTAAATTGCACCGAATGCATCTGAACGAAATACCTATCCCTCAAGCAACTAAGCTCGCTATCTAGGTCTTACTTTGGACAGGTGACTCACATAGAAGCCTCATACAATAAAGAAAGAAAAGAAACTGACTTGGGAATTAAGAAAATGTACTGGTCGCCGGCCAGAAAGTCCTGCTTCTCCCTTAAAAAGCGGTAATAAAGACCATTATAGCTTTGAGCTTTGGGGTTGCTCTAATATTAGCATCATTCAAAACCCTAAGAATGCTTGCAAATGCTCCGTGGCATGTCAGCAACTGGACACTGCATACTGACCTAGATACAAGAACAGTAGAAGAGCAGCGTATAAAAAGGAATGACGAACACTTTCTGCGATACAAAGTGTACCCAAATATTCTTGCATCCAACCTACAACAGTATCGGCCACCAAAAAGTAAAAATGAAGAAATGGCCAAGTATCCTAACGAGACAACATCGCTGGATGGATATCCTCCTCACGTTAATAATGTCATCACATTAACTCATAGAACATTTATTGTAATTGGTTCTGATTGTTAATTTGCTGTTAAACCAATAAAAAAATAACACCTCTTGGGAGGTTTTGCTACCGCTCTTACCTTGACACATACAGTTAAATTATACAAAGAATTAGAGTTTTAGTAAATTTGAAACTGACTAGTAATGATTTCTTGCTATCATTTAATATTTAGCACCGGTTAGCGATTAATTTATTATTTCCTCAGTTTTTCTAAACTTCTAACAATTTAATGAATGCCATTGCAGTAACTGCAAATTAAAATTAAAATCAGTTATATCATGAACACCGTTAAAGCTGATAAATACGTTTCTTTCTAGAAAATAATTGCTACATACCCAAAGAGCCGTAACAAGTTCACGACAACGACGCTAACGAAACCACAGAAGGCTTCAATATGAATACAAGAGCAATAGCAACATTAAACCTAAACGGTTTAAAAATAATAGTAACGGAAATCCCGATTTTCTTCGACAGCTGTATTAAGAAATGGCAACACAGGAAAT
Organism: Vesta saturnalis; assembly: GCA_036346205.1. Classification (NCBI taxonomy): domain Eukaryota; kingdom Metazoa; phylum Arthropoda; class Insecta; order Coleoptera; family Lampyridae; genus Vesta; species Vesta saturnalis. The sequence goes on along the minus strand of JARFJB010001084.1, from coordinate 1,055,126 downwards.
GACAAAAAATGCTACTTTGGCGTCCGAAAGGAAAATTGGCGGGCGAGGCCACTTACAGCAGTGCCCGATAATCTTGAAGACGTCAAAAACATTTTGCATCCGTGGCGTAAACAACATTTGTGTGCAACTGTTGAATAAATATGAATACACAATGAAATTCAAGTTATTTATATGCACAATCAGTACTAAAATTCTCAGTGTGCTACAATGTGGGATATAATAACATTTACTTAGCAATGCGGAGGCGTCAAATAACATAGAACATTAATTATGAAATTCCGTTTTACAATTATATATAATTCCTTGAATTCGGTACCTACGTTCATTTGTATCCAAACCTGCTGAAAAATGAGCATAAAGTGACATGTTATCACACTACTAGAAGTAATTGAGCGCACAGAAGGGTACATTATGTCCGCTGCCCATGGCAACGGACAGGAATCTAAGTTTGCGGAGGGGAATCATAAAAGAACAAGAAAACCTTCTAAAGGTCTTCCAAAATATAATGGCAAAAATATAGAAAAAACGAAGGTAACAAAGAAATAGTACAACTTCAGCTGTAGTTCAAGGTATTCAGAATTTAAACCGGACAAATCTGAGGTAACCAGCACATAACTTTCATATACCTATGTCATATATTAGCAAATTGAGGCAATAATCCGTCGCGATACAGATATTTTTAACTTAATTGTATTTTTTATTGGATTGAATGTAGAAAACAGATGTTATCAATTTATCAATAAATACAGGTATGTAAATATTTGTACTAAATGTAATAAATGTTGCGTTCACCCTATGTGACACGAAACTATTTTTCTGAGTATACAATATAATATAGTATATTTGTGTTTAACATAAAATTCAATAGGATGTACTCAATTTCATTTAAATGTATACTACTCAAATAGTGACGTTTTCTTTAATTTGTCAAATATGAGAATCAAACCTATATTAATTTTTCCTTTTATAGGATAAATTATCTAAAATTGAATTACCTTTAAAAAACCGGCTATAGTGTGCTATAAACTTGAGAACGTTCGATATAGAAAAAAGTTATTTTAGGGACATTTTTAGTATTATATGACTATCACATAAAGTTCTACTTGTGTCTTTCAATAAAGTTAGCAGTTGTCAAGATCATAGTCACGTCTTAAGGTTATGCGTGGACAGGAAACTCAAATTTCAAGATTATACCTTTAGTCAAGGCACGAATCTTGGGGTCACCGAAATATCCCACAAGTAGTGTGGTCGCCACACACACGCACGCACACTATCACACACATACACGTACGCTCGTACACATACACACGAACACGCATACTCATACACATAATTTTGTAGCAAGTTTCCAAAATTCTGAATAGATCTAAATATCTCGACAACTCGACATAGATATTTTTTCCACGAAACAATAATCGACTTTGCTTTACGCTGAATAGTAAAGATGTTGTACTCTCGTCCTTTGCCACTATGTGTATGCTATCCTATTGGATGCTGTGGACAACATACAGATAACATACAGATAGTGGCAAAGAACGAGAATACAACACGCCGAAAACTCAAATAAGCCGCATATATCGCACTATCAGAAAATCTAATAAGCCAAGCTAATGTGGTAGTGTATATATTGGATTACTCAGTGGCTCAGCAGTAAAGGTGTCAGACTTGTAAGTCAGAGATACCAAGTTCGAATCTGAGAGCAGTCAACTGTTTTGGGAAAAATCATAACATATGAATTCTGCTCAAGTGAGAAAGCAGTCCTTCTCAGGACTAAGCTTGATGACGTAGGCAGAGTCCGCTTCCGAAACGTCGCGCTCAAAAAGAAAAAACTGTGGAAACTAATATGAAACCACAGTTACACAACACTTATAATACAGAACTAAATATAAGCCTGCTATTAATATAATAGTTTGTTAAACGTATAAACTCAACTATAGAATTTAATTTTATTTAACAAAGAATAGTTAGATTTTTAATGAATAAGATATTAAACGATTACAAGTCCCTGATTTTTTTTATAACTTTATACTTACTGTGGCGAGAAAAATAAAACTGGGACAATTAATCCAGACACTATACGTCTATAGTTCAAAATTTGGCTTAGCATGAAATTGACTTTGCTTCAACTAATATTGGCATTAGCGCATCTGTCATCCGTGTCATGTCCTCACATGAATATGAAAAATGGTCATTATTTTCCTCCTAAATAATCGATCTGTTTTATTTGGCATAATATATGAATGAAATAAATAAATAAGGATAAATTTTATTTTTAACACAACCCTTCAAATGGTCAGTCCATTATATTTTCTTAATTCTACTACAACCCAAAAAAGAAAATTAGAGCAATTGCGAATGAGCTAAATATTAGCAAGAACACTGTTTTGTTAGCAAAGCAGAGAACGGCATCATCAGTAGAAGTACCGGATCAGTCCAAGCAAGACGTTCAACTGCAGATGAAGACAAGAAAGTGGTAAGTTTCCACCGTGAGGATGCCAATATTTTATCATGGCAGCACTGCTTCTTACTTCTTCTAAACGTCTCGTCTTGGAGGAAACCAAAGATCTTGTGTATTCCTGAGTTACATCACCCCACGATTCAACAATCATCTGCGTTAGTTCTTCTTGGTTTCGGGTCTGCAAGTTTCGCTTTGCCATCAGATCCCAAACGTTTGTATTGCATTTAAATACGGGCTGCGTGAAGGCCAAGACGAAACTTGTATATGGTTTGCTACTAAGTATAGAGTAACCAATCTCGCAGTATGCACAGGGCAGTTGTCCTGTACAGAAAATAAATAGTTGATAATGTTTACATGTTGAAATGTGAAGTCGTTGCCAAATACCGGTACTACCGAGGGCACCATGATATCCTCCAAGATTCTGCAGTATGCAGGAGCTGTTAGTTGCCCTTCTGTTACTGCACACACTCATCTTCAAGGTAGGTTAAGGATATTCCTTTTAAATAAAATTAGATTCCATAGTTGACTTTGTACGTTTATCAAACGGTTATATTAGTAGCATGAATTAGAAACAAGAGGGGCCGGGTACTGCTCCCTGTGGTACTGAAATCAATATAGGTTCGACACTTGACGTTACATTATTCATAGACATACTTTGTTTCCAAGTTTTGAGGTAAAATTGTAAAATGTCTAATGACACCCCGTGTACCATAGTAGTTTAGTTTCTCTCGTAATATGTGAAACACAATCAAATGCCTTAGATATATCGATAAATAGTGCAATAGACTTTTTACCCTTCTCATAAGCTTCAATAACACCCTCGATCAAACGGTAAGTTGCTTTAGTAGTTGAAGAATTAGGCCGATATCTAAATTGACTATCAAGAAGTATTCGATTGTTGTTTAAGTAAGTACCCAATTGTTCCTTTATTAACATTTCAACAACTTTGCCGAGCACCGAAATAATAGATACAGGTCTGTAATTGTGTACTGAGGATTTATCACCCTGTTTGTATTTTAATTTACTACTTTACTAATTTTAAAAGTGGCGAAAGCTACTTTTTGAAAAACAATCATTAATTAGATTCGTGAAAAAATCTCCAATAATGTCGATGAAATTTTGTAAGGTGTAACTATTTAGCACATATATGTCACAACTACCAGATTTACTTTTTGGACTGTATGAAACACCTCCCCTTTGGAAGTAGATGCAAGAAAAAACGGATTTGTCGAAGAAGATATATTAAATAGGTATTCTCTAATGTGATTTGATGATCTAGACCACTTACTATATGATTTCCAATAAAAATAGAATGAGAGTTTAGATCGTGAAGAGACAATTCAAATTCATGTTGTTTAGTTTGACCTCCTTCACGGTTGATTAATTTACAGCAATGTCTTATTTTGTTATTAGAGTCAGTAATAAAATTTTGATATGATTCCTTCTTGGTGTGTCTAATATATATATATATATATATATATATATATATATATATATATATATATATATATATATATATATATATATATATATATATATATATATATATATATATATATATATATATATATATATATATATATATATAACACGATTAGTCAATGGCTCAGGGTAAAGGTCAAGTGCTTGGGGAAGAATCATAACAAATGAATTCGACCCAAGTGCGAAAACAGCCTGATGACAGAAGCAGAGTCCGCTTCCGAAAAATCGCGCGCAAAAAGCAAATAGGCCGATCACCTCAACTAATATCATTGTCAGGTTCGATCATTTATTTGCTCTTTGTTCGTACTTTACTCATTTTAATTGCAGGTATCAGTTATTTGCAAATTTATAATTTAAAACACTATTGCAATTGCAATTACACACTCGTGTCGAACAAAGCAGGACGAAATGAATGAGAATATAGAAGGCATGTCGTATCGTGAGGATATATCCGGTAAAGCCTTATGAATATGCGTTTTTTGAAAATCTGCGTATCTAGTGCATTTTTTTGGTTTCGTTTTATGCTCAAACACACTTTATATAGGAAGTTGCTGGGGAAACTGGAAGGCACGAATCAATTGTAATTTCAACGAAGCTTAAGCTAAAAGAAATAAACAGTCATAAATATAACTGCCTGCAAGAACAAGAAGAACAGCTGCCAAAAGTATTGATCATTTTATTTCTGGCAGCAAGGAACATGCGCAAGAATGCTTCATAACTAAAGAACAATTTCTTTATTTCTTGTCTGATGGTATTGTAGAGACAATACTTCAGCCAACAATCTTTCGGCAATCTCAAAATTATGGAGAAGCGTCAGCAACTATTTCAAGTGCCACAAAAAGTGAATCGAAAGAACAAATATAACTAAAATAAGTGTATTAGTGTAAAACAAACTACATAATTAAACTAAAACTAAAATAAGTTCAAACAGTAACTTGACAACATTGTTAATATATATGAATTGGGAAGGGAGAAAAGAGAAAAATTATTGCATTATGTGATATTGCTCAGTAGATCGTCAAGTGTTGGGGTATTTACATCAATAGTAGTATCTGTAGTATCAAAATTTAATGACATTATATAAGTAGGTGCTTTTAATAATGAGAAGGTCTTTGGAATAGGATTAACAAAGGTTATAGGGAACCTTGATAAACGATGTGGTACAGAAAAGTTAAGGGATGATGGAAGAAAAAGACAGTCAATTCGGTTGTTAAGTAAGCCATAAGAAAATCTCATGCTGAAGTATTTACGTCTGCGTTGTAATAATGGAAGTTGGAAACGACTTAGGAGATATTCTTGAGAATAGCCCCTCGCCGGATAGATACTGTCAATCTTAAAGGAAGCGCATTTAAAGAATTTTCGCTGAACATCTTCGATCACAATTTATGTGTTTGTGGTAGATAGGGTACCATATCAGATTACAGTACTCCAGTTTAGACAGAACTAATGAAAAGTATAGCGAGAAAATAGTTTGAGTATAATAAAACGATGGTGTTTCTAAGTGTGAATACCAGCATTATTTTTGCATCTAGAGATATGGCCTGAATAAGACTCGAAAAGCTTAGATGCTGATCAAACATTACACCTAGATGTTTGGTATCAGAAACCCGGGATAAGAGGACCGAACCTACAGAATAGTCGTAGTGGAGTAAGTTCCTTTGTTTACTAAACGATAATATTTTGCATTTGGAAATGTTTAAATACAGCCAATTACTTTGACACCAGTTATGAATGACCGTTAATTGTTCTGGAAGGGCTAGACAGTCACTCAGAGAAGTGATTTCACAACAAATTCTAAGGTCATCAGCAAATAAGAGATGATTGCATGAGATTAGACCAGAGATATCATTGATAAATAATAAAAATAACAGCGGACCCAGGTTTGATCCTTGGGGTACCCCTGACGAAGAAGTAAATGAGTCCGACGCAAAGTTATTAAAACACTCATACTGTAATCGATTGGTTAGGTAGGAGAAAAAAAGAGAAAGAAACGGCTCACTGAAACCACAACTACGTAACTTACTAATTAGGATAATGTCGAACGTTTTACAAAAATCAGTATAAATTACATCAACTTGGACATGATTGTCTAAGATACGCAACGCATAGTCCATAAAGTAAGCAAGGTTGCTCACAGTTGACCTCTTTTGTATAAATCCATGTTGATGTATCGATATATAATTTTTTACTTGTAGATAAATATGGTACTTCAAATACCTTTGAAAAATTCGATAAAATACTTATTGGCCTACAATTAGTAATCTCTGCTAAATCGCCACTCTTTAAAACTGGGCAAATTATGCTAATTTTCCAAACATCTGGGAAGCAATTCGTTTCCAAAAATATGTTAAAAATAATGCGTAACGGTAATACAAATACATCCTTGGATCACGAATTAAAAAGCAAGGCACTCCGTTTCTTTATTTTTTAATTTAGCGATAGCTTTGACTACCATGAGTTCAGTAACATTTGGTAGATGAATATACGGCATATTGCACTCCACTGGAAGTGCATGCGGCTGTAGCAGGACAGTACACTTTAAAGTAATATACTTTAAACGCATTCACTATGTGAATAAGTTTCATAATTATACCTGATGACATCAGGAATTGTCGAGATATTCCTTTTAGAACGAATGATTGGCCAAAACTGTTTAGGATCGGTAAATAACCTTTGCTCAATAGTCAATAGCTAACAATTATACGATGATCGAATTTGTTGTTTGACTAACTTTCTAAGTACGTTTGTATTCATTTTTATCACTAGAAAGATTAAATCGCTTAATTCTTTTGAAATATTTATGTTTCAATTTAATATTATTTATGATATCGGCATTAAACCATTTTTGATAACCTTTGTTACGTTTGCGGTATCTAGGTACAAACTCATCAAATAAATTGATATCACCTTATAGAATTTAGCACAAGCAACATTGACGTCACCAAATTGGTGCAAGAGGGACCTGTAAACCCTAAGAATTGATTCATATAGACCTATAAAGTCACATTTCTTGAAATTATAAGGTTTGGTGCTATAGCTACAGACTTACGAGGTTTAGAGTTGGCTAATACTTGTCTACATTGCGAAAGAAGCAACCATTTAAAACTTCCTATATTCATAAAATTATAGCAATTAACGGAATTAGTACTCTAATAAATTATAAAACCATACGAACTGAAACAGAGCTAGATCCAGACCTCTGCAAAATGAAGAAGTAAGTTTTAAATGGCAAATACGAGATCCAGAAATCAGTACACAAGACGGAATATTTTTCAGAGGTCAACGAGTTATTATTGCAAAAAAAAACACAAACATCAATGTTACAGGAGTTCCACGGTACCTATATAGGCATTGTTAAAATGAAATTATTGGCACGTAACTATGTTACACGTCCATTCCGTACTAGGCTTAAATTAGTACGCGGATTGCCCAGCCAGCTACAGTGGAAATGGACGGGAGATAAGGAGCAAAATGATTGAATAACAAGCTCAAACACATTACACTTACCATAAATTTACTTGGCGCAACCACAATCTTAAGTTTTGCTAAAATAAATCGTCTTAGGTGAGATGGTAAATTAATCCTGTTTGATCGTGGAAAACAAGGTTGAAGCCTACTCAGTAAACTCATACACTCACTTCTCAAAGTCAAATACACTTTCAAACAAATCAACTGACACACGGGTCGTTATAAGTTACTGAACGCACCCTGTATAAATGGAAACTCCAAGTTTTTGAAATGTCAGAAGTGATTAGGGGCCGGTTCTGGACCAATTCAAGATCACTCGCCCTCTAGTGGTGGGAAATGTAAGCATCATCATATTACAATTCTTAGAAGTCTAAAAATAGAGTGGTCAAGGTCAAATATTATTGACCTGTAGGGGTATCGTATGACATTTCTTAGAAGTATAAAAATAGAATAAGTTCATGGAAAGAAGAAGACATTTTTGTCTAGGTTAGCGGTTTTGAAGGAAGTATAAAAATAGAATCAATTCATGGAAACAAGAAGAATACGGGTTGTTGTCTATGCTAAAAAGTAGACCAAGGTCAAATGGTGCTTATATTGACTAAATTAAACTAAAAGTAGGTGAGTATTTAACAGGTTTAAACATGTTGTGATAGGTACTCAAGTCAAAGACACATTTTTGCGATATAAACCACAGCGAGGTGTGTTGAGATCAATCAGTTAGCAACTTGTAATTGTTAAACATGGAATTAGCATGGTTAAACCAAAGCACCTATTGCAAACTTTTTAAAAGTGCATGTGACCTCGAGATATCAAAAAAGTGTAAAGTGATTCATGTGGCAGTAATTAATACTAAGTATGGTGAACGTATAGTGATGGAAACGGATGATCTTAAATGTATATTACCTTAAATGTATATTACCTCAACGCTTTTTTTGAGTATTTGAAAGAAGAAACTCGAATGGAAGAATTTAAAACGCAGCTAAACACGAGGCTTATCTTTATGAGCAGTTAGGGTGCAGTTGGGGAAACAACAAACATAAAATAAAATTTTTAATAGTAGTGCCACAACCCCACCACATGATTTAAATAAAATCATTTCTTAAACAGCGTTTAGTCCTAGTGCAATTTCAAGCAAGTACAGTCGTTATAATACAGGCAGCAATAACATCATTTCTGGAACGATACAAACTCAGAAGTTCACCGTTATATATGGATCCCCACATAGTTGCAGTAACAATATGAATAATAATTTTACCTTGTGTTGCTGGTGCTGTCAAAATAGTGATGGTGGTAGTAGCAGTAAAAATTAAGAGAAACATGATGTAGGTTATTCTTCTAACACTGACAGGCAGCCATTTGATTTATCTGAAGTGTATAAACAAGCAGCTAATGAATACTTAATCGATTGTATTTATTATAAACTATCGAACGATACTCATCATGCAAAACATGGCAATTCGATACAGTACACACCTCAACCTTGTACTAGTAGTGCGTTTGGGGTGTAGCAACTGTGATCAAAGCAATAATGTAGTGTTGAATATGAAGGAATACAATGAGCTTCTAAGATGGTATTCATATGTAGAACTACAATTTTTCCGCTCCCAAGAAATTGAAAATAAAATTGATTGGTCAAATGTAAACGAGGATGAAGATATAATCTATGATCAATATTAAGAATCTCTATCTAGCAATCTTGGTATTTATTACAATTGGGAATTAATTAAAGGATATGCCAGAATTTTGAAAACTGTTATGATAGAAAACTACAACTGCTGTGCTTGCACATTCAATTGACATGGTATAGAAGAACTATTCAGCTTAAAGGATATAATAAGCCATAGATTGGAATTTCTTGAATCTTCCAATCTGGTGTATTTTTATGAAAAGTTCATACAACAAGTTGTTGACTACCGTCGTTTTCGTGAGAAAGAATTCCGTGGTGGTGATGACATTTAAAAAGACATTGATGCTGTTATAAACGCAGGTAAACAATATTAGTTAAGAAGCAAAAGAGTGCAGGTAGTGGTGGTTTAGTGAATGGTCTAATCAATAAACCTCCGTTTGAATTGCATTTACCTGGTTACCAGTATTGCGGTCCTGGTACAAAGTTGGAAAAACGACTAGCACGCCGTGACCCCGGTATTAATCAATTAGATGCTCAGTGCAAACTTCACGATTTCAGTTACAGAGATTACAGAGATTTAGATATTACACATACAGCGGATAAAATTTTACAAAAAAAAAGCTTGGGAACGCTTTAAATCATCAGACGCAACATTAGGTAAACGAACTGCAGCTTTAGCAGTCAGTACCGCCATGAAGGCAAAGAGAAAATTAGGAATCTTCTGAAGAAGAAGAAAAAATGCAATGGTGGAAATTTATTGCATTTACGAAAACAATAGCTAAAAAAATTAAACCTAACGGAAATTTCACAGACACAATAAAGTCAGCGCTTTCAACTGCAACACCTGTGGTAAAAAGTTTAGAAGGAAAGATTAAAGTTCCTAAAGCAATTCCCCTACTTAAACAAGGAGGGTTTTTACCATTTCTTATTCCGTTATTTGCATGATTATCAGCAATCGGTGCTTTAGCTGGCGGTGCATCAGGAGTTGTTAAAGCAGTCAATGACGCTAAAAATGATAAAAAATTGCAAGAAGAGACATCGCGCCATAATCGAATGATGGAATCAATCTCTACAGGCTCTGTGAATGAGATAGGCGGTGCACTGTATCTAAATTATAATTACAACTAAGATCAAGAGTTTGATACAATTATTTGCGGACACCTATGGCTACAATTTTTATATAAACAATCAGCACATCAAATTTTCTGTTATGTCAATAACATTCAGTTTAGAAGGTGTTGGTAACACAGCTAGCTACAACTTCTATCCACTGATAGGGCTAGATTTGAGGAAGAAATACCTTATTGGATTGGTTGGATTTTACGGCTGCAACAGCATTAGAAACATTTATACAGGCAACGATAGACTTTATTTTAGAGCAAATCCATCTCATTTGCAAGTGAATAATATTCCACACGGTGATATGAATCAGATGAAATTAGCGATTATCTAAAATCTAAAATACCCACAGAAAGGTTTATCATTAGAGCAAACAACAATACACCTAAATGTGAGATAAACAGTTCATTTGAGATTGATTTTACTAAAGAAAATCGCATTGGGCGCATGCTAAGGTTTGTGTCTAAAATATTAGAATTAAATATTTTACATACATCTACGTTAGACATCCAAATACTTAAACAAACTAATCTACATGTAGAGTGCAACATTATAAAGAGATCTTATCGAAACGGGAAACCTGCTAAAGTATTATATGAGATTAATGTTTCAGTTCCACCAGGTTATCGTCTAGATAAAACTCCAAGCAATACTCAATATATAGAAGTAAGCACTGATATAATTAGTAATATAACAATTAATTTGACTAATCAAAAGGGTGAACTAATATTATTTGGTGAAAGTGAATCATTCACAGCACGCTTAGAACGAAAAGAACATGGGTCTGAGAATTAATCCAGGACCAATTCCATCTTTCAAAAAATCATATAAAAGACATCCCTACAGTAAGTCATTAATTAGTCATCAACCTTCATTGCGGTTAACATCTGCAGAGAAATACTTTTTAACGTCAATTGGTTTAAAAGTTCCCAATCACAATGGTAGAATCGATAAAGGTCTTTCAAAACGTACATTTTGATGATACTACAATTAAATCAGATATTCACACTTTTCTTCCATATGGATCTTCTAAATATGGACCTTCCGAAGAAATACGCATCTTAATTCAAAGTCAAGATCTAATTACGACTACTTATAGTTTTCTGTACATAGAAGGTAAACTTGAGCTCAAAAAAGAAGATGAAAGAAAAGCATGCAGCTTAACCAACAATTTCCCGAACTTTCTTTTCCAAGAAATCCGTTATGAGTTGGGCGGTCAGAGTGGATGTTTGTAGAAATCCAGGTATAACATCTACGCTTAAGGAATATATTTCTTACACGGCAAGCAAAAGCAAAGCGCTAAGCCATTTGGGATGGTCGCCAAAGAATGAAGAACTATTACAAGTGGAATTCGATGAGCAAAATGGAGAAAAATCTTTTACAGTATGCATACCATTGGACCACATATTTGGAATAATGGAGGATTATCGTCAGGTAACCGTGAATATGTGCCAGAAGTTGGTTTTAATTCGGTTTAGAAGCGATACAAACTGTTACTATGGTGAAGTTGATGCCGCAATAACCTTAAATAAAATTCAATGGAAAGTACCACACTTAACACTTAGTGATGCTGCGAAACTTAACTTGTTTGAAAGAATCAATAAAAATTCTATTATTACTGTTCCTTTTCGTTAATGAGAGTTATATGAACTACCTTCTTTAAAACAGGCAACCTCAGACATATGGAAAATAAAAACATCAACGCAACTGGAAAAACCTCGTTGGATAATTGTTGCATTCCAAAAGGTAAAAGGTACACAAAGTCAGCAAGGGCCCGAAATTTTGATCTCATAAACATCAGAAATCTTAAAGTACATCTGAATTCTGAGTATTATCCATATGAAGCAATGCATTTGAACTTCAGTGCTAACCAATATATACCTGCCTATCGCAATTTTTTGAAATTTCGATGTGATTACTATGGTGAAAATGATAAAGATGCATTATTCAACTATTCCGAATTCAAATTATGTCCAGTATTTGTAATGGACTGCTCTAAACAAAATGAATCCTTAAAAAGGAGTAGACATCAAATTAGAAATGGAATCTCTAACATCTTCCGATAATGGAATTGTTGTCTATGGTCTTATTCTCCATGACGCTATTGTGCAGTACAGCCCACTCACTGGGGAAGTGAAAAAGTTAGAGTTATTGTAATATAGCCTAGTATATAAATAAAAATGTTGTAATTACGCGTTTAGTTTTATTTCATCCACTAACGATGAAAGTAGTTGCTCAACAACAAAAACTCTCTATTCAAAATCATGACGCTGACGAAAAGTCTATTACTTCAAAACATGGTGATTTACTTCCTAATAGTGTACGTGGTATATTATGTGGCCCCTACAATTGTGGTAAAACAAACGCAATGATCAGTCTGATTACCGAGAAAAATGACTTGAAATTTAAACATGTATACTTATACCCTAAGTCATTGAAGCAAACTCTATTTTTATCTTAGATGATATCGCTTGCGAAAAGCGAAGTAACATAAGGGTATATTTTTCTATGGGTAGGCATAACGATATTGACTGCTTCTATTTGGTTCAAACTCACAGTAAAATTTCAAAGCAATTATTTCGTGACAATACGAATCTTATTATATTATTTGAGCAAGATGAGATGAATTTAACCTAAAACATGTGTATGAGGATCATATAAGTCTCACCACAAGCATTAAATTATTTCGGGACATGCGTTCAAAATGCTGGGTAGATCCGTTTGGTTTCATAATCATAAACAAGGATGCAGAAGTTAATAATGGTCGCTATAGGAAATGATTTGATGAATATATAATACCTTAAAGTGCTTACAATAGTTTAGTAGGTACTGATCTGTTTAGGGATTAACAGCTATCTGTTTATATAAACAGCTATCTGTTCGAGGTAAACCGGTATCTGTTCAGTAAACCCGCTTTGCTACAATGGATAACAATGAAATGATATTAAAGAAAATAATTATTCAGGCTCGTAAAATAATACATCAGAAGTATAACAGTATTAAAACTGCTCGCATTGATATTGAAAGAACATTTTAAAGTATTTATAAACCCCTAATAGAACCTCCAACTGAAACAGTAGATAAAATCAATCCAGATAGGAGAACACCTAAGAAGGAGCCCATTGGCGTTAAACCCAAAAAACCACCCCCATTCATATTTCCGAGAAAGCACGCCACTACCCCCACTAGCTCTCTAGCTCAAGTTCAACGGACTCCAGGCTTCAATCCATTAGGTGATTCAAGAAAGGGTGCTACTAGCCCCCTAGCTCAGCTTTCGTTTTTTCAAACAAATCCTCCTCCAGGTCTTCGTACACCATCCTTCTTAGATACATCTATTGTAGGAGAGATTAATATTGAGGAAGAAGAAGAACCTTTTAGTGTCACTGATGATTCTACTACTCGTAATGAACCCATCTCAGAAGAATTTCTCGAGCAGTATCATGAATTACCTCGTATATACGTTGAATGTATTATGAGGGATCCTGAAGGTGTTATTGATCATACTTATGGAGTCCACTATGATACCAAAACTAACAAATGGACAATTGGTAATACTCCCGTTACAATTGAAGGAAACGATATGATTATTAAAGGTGTCACGTATAAAGGGACTCCAGGTTTATATGATCTACTTATTATGAATGAGCCCAATTTAAATGTAGTATATTCAAACGATAGAAAATATTATCAAAGTATTTTAGAAGCTACTAACTTTCTAAGGCGAGATTATGACGTAAGTGGACAAATTCATCATCACCCACAACCAAGGGCGGTGGAGCTATGTTTTTTAAGGAATTAGCTAACAGGCCGATCATATTAGAATGACGTACATGAACTAATTCCTGATCTAGAGGTATTGTGGGCAGAGAAATTGGCAGGGAATACAGGTGTCGTGAATGACATAATATCAATTGTGGAAGAACTGTACGAGGATGCGTACATTAAGAAACCAAACAGGTGTTTTTTAAACAGTATAAATGAGAATGAATTGATGTCGAAATATCATAACTAAAATGACCCTTGGCAATTTTGAACGTTCACATGTCCAGTATCAATTCAAGAAATTAACCCCTCAGTTTAAACTGATTGATGATAATCAATTTGAATAAGGGCTATAAGTATATATTAGAGGTTGTCGACTGTTTTTCAAAATACTTATAGACTAAAGAATTAAAAACGAAAACAGGTCAAGAAGTTACCAAGGCCATGCAAACAATCTTCAAAAAAGGACGAAAACCTACCAATTTGCAGACAAATGCAGGAAAGGAATTCTACAATGAGCATTTTACTAAACTAATGCAGCATTATGGAGTCAATCATTACTCCACCTATAGCATAAAGAAGGCTGCAATTGCAGAACGTGTTATCAGAACCATTAAGGGTGTTCTATATAAGTAATTCCGCCTCAAATGGATTGATGCAATTGATGCCATAACAATCGTTAGCATAGAACTATCGGAATGAAGCCCAAAGATGTCGGTAATTATACAAATCTAGAGGCTTACACTCACATAAAAATATTCGATAGGAATCGACATTCTGTGGGTGACATAGTACGAATCAATAAATTTAAAAGTATTTTCGCCAAAGGATACACACCCAATTGGTCTAGTGAACTATTTAAGATTGTGAAAGTTCGCAGTACTAACCTCACTACGTACATGCTGGAAGACATGAAGGGAAAACCTATACTGGGAGGGTTTTATGAACATAAATTACAGAAAACAAAGTATTTTATTTTTTAAATATAAATATTACATTTGTTTTTAAAATTCCATTATCTTATAAAGTGAACCTAAAGTACTTCTATAATCACTTAAATTACTGGATGGCCATATCCCCAAATCTGGCCCACACCTCCATCCGAAGCAGGAATTTGAATTTGTTTCACCTTTATTGATGTTGTCCAGTATCCAGTAATAAATTTTGTGGTGCTCATCGTTTTCCCACGGTTGAAACTTATAGTTGATATTTTGTTCTAATAATATTTCAATCAAAATATCGAGGCACCTGTAGTTAGCATAATATGCCGCTTTCTCAATAGATTCAGTTATGATAAATAAAGTGTCTTTGTTAGCAATATTTTCTAAGGTAGGTTTAACATTTGTAGAATCATCAACCCATAATAAATTGTATAGATACATTTTAAGTGGTATGTCACCAAGTACATTCATATCGTCTAAGATCCTATCTACTTCATCAAAAATTAATGATTTTTTTATCAAATAATGCCTTAATAACTTCATTTGCACACTTTGAGTTTAACACTCATCAGGAATAACAATATATTGTAATATATCCAGTACAAACAAATAGCTTTCGGGGGAGGACCTTCCCATCAAAAAAGGCTTCAGATACTTTCTGTAGATTTTATCACTACTGTACCATAGCTCTTCCTGCAATTTGTCTTCAAGACTGTTCATAATGATAAAATTGTTTTCTGAAAGAGAAGATGAATATAATTCTATGTAAAGTTAAATCCCCAAGGTCTAGTATCGGTGAAATTGAAATTTACTAATCGTTTATCATCACAAGGATTAAGTACTACTTTATTCTGTTTGATTGTAAACACATCATGTTTCTTTGACCTTATCAGACGCTGATAACACTTTATTACGTCACCATCAAACAAAACATGTTTATAATCATTTATCGTGATCTGTTTGGCGCTTACGCGGGTAGAACCCTTTGATTTTTTTACAACTTTTTCATCAACCATGTAAGCATACATTTTTGAACGAAGTCCTACAAATTCCAACATAATCGCGCCATGATTTTCATCTTTCATTAAGCCAGTGACTTTTTTGTTTACTAATGGAATTCCAAAGATATTGTTGGGGCTATAAGCAGATGTATCGAATTTATCAATGTCTTCTTTAATGCATTCATAGATATCGGGAACTGAAAAGGCGTATATGAGGCTATGCGTATCCATGTACAAGAGCTTAGCATTATTATGAAAGTTGGGTAGCGTGTAACCTTAATGAAAATTGTATAAAAAAGTTTTTGAAACGTCAAAACCACTGAATCCTGCATATATAGGTTTATTGAAATATACTTCTAGCTTATTAATTTGAATGATATGCATATCATCAAATATTGTACAACTATGAAAATTTGGTTTTGCTATGTAAGCACGAGCACCAAAGCGATCCTCCCATTACATTACTAAACGTATATCCTTATGTTTATGTACATTTTCCATCAGCTTCCCAAAAACGCTATTAATCGTTAATTTAAAAAAATTTGTATCAAATTCATTTTGAGATTGCTGGCTTTAATCCATATTTTAAATATACTTTCAAATTTCTGTAATAAATTGCATAATTATGTTTAGGATACAATGTAAGCAATAATTTTATCATTTTGGAATCAGATACGGGTGGTACCATATGTTCGGGTGCCAATGGTAGATAACTGTGAGTCTCATGTAATTCTATGGGATAGTCTAAATCACACTCGACTATATACCCAATTTACTAATAATCGGGATAGTTTATTAAATCTAAAGTTTCAAAATTATCAACAAAAGAAAAATCGCCAAATCGTAGAAATTCTGACATGGTGGCTCCATATAAATTATTTACGTCGTAGTACATTAAATACACACTTTCGGAAGTGGGATTAAATTTTTCCCCCATGTACTTATTGTTAGCTTTAGTATATCAATTGGAACATTGAGCCACACCACCTCTAATTCCTCTCTCAATAAACTTTAGCATATCAATGTCTGTAAATAGTTCTAACTCTACTAGTGTAATTTTAAGCATAGCATAGAATGTCAAACCGGAGGCTGTATAATAGTGCAGAGGATCAATTTTGTAAGTACTTAAACAAGTTTGTCGAAATTTTTCGAAAATGTCTGCTACCAGTAGAACGTCCGTTTTTAGATGCAAATCCGAGTATTCCCTAACGAATTAATATTAAATCTGTTCCAAACATTAACTTCATGTGCAAAACTCGCACCATTGATTCCCTCATTAGTGAGATCACTAAAAACGCTTCCTTGGGGGGAGTCTGGTCTCGCTTAATTTATCCCAGGTATCGAGTTATTCATAAGGAAACACACCTTTACTAACTAGTAGAGAAAATTCTTCGGCATTTTTACAATGAGCGTGGTTAATCATTTTTTTTACTATTTTCCAAATAGTCTGACAATTTTTCAATAATAATACTCATAAATCTGAAAGAGTGAATAAATCTAAACCTAATTTTAGTGCCTTGTATTACTTTCGTGAAAGAAATGTATCTTTCTTTGTTTATGGGTAGCAGTGAAATCGCACCGGGAACAGTAGCCAATTCTCTAATGAGAAAATGACTATCATAACCTGACAAATTATGAAACACGACTGGTAGAATGTGGGAGTCTTTATAGTTTAGGTTACAATTCTCATGTGATGCTCCCCGAAATGCACCAGTAAAATGGTTATGATCCCTAACTTTTATGTCATAATTACTAAAAATGTTTCCGCAAATGTGGCTAATCGAGGTGCTTTCAAAGTGCTCAACCTGATTGGGAGTTAAAGTATTCATAGGAAGTATTTTATTGATTATTTAGGTAGTCCAATGTGCAATACTTTGAAGCCTTTTAACAACCTTTTCCTGGAATGTGAAATTTTTGAGCTGCAGAAACTCTTCTGCTTCAGTAGGTAGCTTGACAGAGCATCGATTAAGTTGATGACAGTGAGTGTTTTTGTAGAACGTGATCTGAAGAAAAATGGTTCAAACATCCATAACAAATGAATTTCTTGTGCTCTTTATTCGAAAGTTGTTTAGAAAAAGAGCCGGCATATTTTTAACTCACGTGAAATGATATACAGTATTATTTTTTGAATTAATATCACCAGCAGCTTGACAATTAGCAGAAAGTACTAAAAGATTTATAGGTTCCCTCGCACTATTTCTATTTTCACTTAATACAAATGGTAATATAAGTCTCCCCTGAATGCAAAACAAATTAATGGAGAGATTTTTTAACTGTTCAAATTTTTTTACATCATTTAGCTTAATTGGGAAGGGAATTGAATCATAATTCAAACTCTATCTGAATGATGTTGCACGGGATATAGTGCCGAGACAACGGTCCACAGGAAGCAATACTCATCGTCATATTTAACATTCACTACCGCAAGCTTTACTGCTATGAAGTAGGGAACTTTAACGTAAGTTGAAAGGCCTCCGCTAAATGGGACATAGGTATTAATATTCCCCTTTAAATGTAATACTTCATGTAATGCTCAACCGGAATCCCTTTCGGAAAACTCCTCTAATTTTTTTTGTAATTTATAATAATCGTTTACATTATACCACTTACGTAAATTGGTCGCAATATTGATGGCATAATTTTTTATGGTAAATGTCTTCAACTCGGTAACGTGATTTTGAGGATGAACAAAATTGCAGACTGAAAAGGACATTCACCTTTAGCATCGATTGCCTTAGTATTAATTTAACCTTTAGTGCAAAACTATTGTATGCATTTTGTAAAAAAATAAGAGGGTCCTTGATGTTTGCTATATTGACTATAATTCCCGTAAGTAACCTACCAATTAAACATGAATCTAGGGAGTACCAACTTAATTTGCGTGTACGCTTTTTAGCGACTTTGTCAACTCCACTACCTGTTTTCTCTGAAGCGTTCTTTAACTGTTTAACTTTTATAAGATAACACTTTAACAATGATAAATTACTTTCTAGTTTAAGCAAATTTTCGCATGTCTCTAAATAAATTTTATTTTGAATTATATCTTGCAATAGCTTAATATTAGTGTTAATTATACGGATGTAGTTTACAAATTAATTTTTTGTTTTCAACAATGGAATAATACTTCTTGTTAATTATATCACTACTGGTTATACCCTTACTCATAGTTACCTTCAAAACTATATGCAACACTGCAAGAAAATATAGAGGTACTATAGGTATACAATTGCAATTTTAGTCGGGAGTGCAATATACTGAATGGTATAAAACTGCTCTTTATCTGCTTATATAGTAATATAAACCCAGCATTCAAGGTCAAAACTGGTTAAAACTTGTTGCAAGAGATTCAATGTTCATAGACAGATGCATAGATTGCACTTTGTAGCGTTTACTGGGAACATATATTAACCTTGACATCAATACTATTCTCGTGGCTTATTCTGCATCACCTTTGCTTGCAGAGGTCATACATTGCACTTTGTGGCGTTTACTAAGAACATGCATTAACTTAACCTTGCTGACAGCATGCGAATTGCTTTCTCATGTCTAGATTATGCTGCATTCATTAGAGTTCGTCACCTTTGCTTGCTCAGGTCAGTTCATTGTACTAACCACTACCACTTGTTAGCAATTTTCATAACGTTAACAGATTTACATGTATATAGTGTTAAAGTTTTATGTGAATAGTTATTCATTACCTAGTAGTCACGATGGCTTCAACAAGCAAGAAAAGTAAACTACCAATGAAAAAAAAGAAAGATATTCTGCATGATATCTTGGTGTAACCATGTTTTAGTTACCAGCCTGCAGAACCACTCCCGACACATTCAAATGAAAATATTCCTGTCATATCTATCAGACTGTGATGCGGAGGAGGATTTTTCACGATATTTTGAAAACTAAGTATACGTAACTTAAATGAGTTTTCGTTTACTGATTTATGTATTGACTAACACATCACTAATGTAATTTATTATTTTTCTAGTATTACACCAGGCAACAACAATTGTTACCACACCGGCAACAACAATTGTTGCCACTCCGCAACAACCACTATTATCACCGTTGCTTCGCCAAATACAATATGGAGGGAAGAATGTATCCTTCATACAACAAGATGATGACCAGGAGGGCCTTGCAGCATCTCCACCAACACATCTTACGCAAGGCCCATCGACATTGCTATAATTTAGGGAGAAGATCGTGAGATGGTTACATCAAATTTTGGTACAATACACAGTTAGGTGTCGGGAGTCGCTCGCTTTGAGCAACTAACTGTGGAGTTAGCTGAGGCTAACCAGCAGTTAGAAAAAATTAGAATAAGCAGAGCAAAAACAGAAAACGTGCTGCGTACGTTAGAGGAATTATATGTAAACATTTAAATTAGAGTGTATAGTGTATTTTAGTCAATTTGTTTTAGATGTGTGAATAGTTTTAAATTAGTATATGTAAGTAAGAAGTTTTTGCATAATTTGTTTAGTATAGTATTTTTTTTGTAGAATTTGTTGTTGTCTTAAGTGCTCTTTGTTGTTTCAAAACGGAATTGGTTGATTTAAGAGTAATTTTTTCATATTTTGATAAATGTATACATGAAATTGATAAATTGCCACTTATAAAACACAACTGTGTTGAAAAAAAATTATTTTCTGAGAATTAGGTGAAAATTTTAAATTTTCAGGAGCGTCTTTTGTAGAAATTTATTTACAACCCTCCCCCACATGCCCTCCTACACCTTGAGTAACAGACATCCACATCGAGTCGTCTTTTATCTTTTTCCCTAGATATGCACATATACCTTTACTTAAATCACATACCTTCAAACATACATAACTTTTATAGTTCAAGTACACGTCTATCGTTTACACAACAGTAACTGCAATTATACATTCCATTCTAGAACAATACTTGTATTTCAAGTTAGATATAATATAACAAGTCATACTGATAATACTATATGGGCAACGCATTTTGCTATTGCAAGCTTTTTACTCATTACGAGTACAATCCATTTAAAATGGGTTGTAATTGCACATATAAATGTAACATGTCCAAAGATACACTTTGAGAGTTAGTATTACTTTATTTCATAAAAAAATCGTTGGAATGATTTTTAGAAAAAAAAAACATTACAAATGCTTCACAAATATATTAAAGATTTATTATATTGCATCGCATTTCCTATTGATACTCAATTAATTTGGAAAATATTAAAATGTACGTTTTATATCGATTTGTGATCTATAATATTTCACAGTTAAGGAAGGCTTTCTTTAATAAAAAAAACGTTAGAATTTTTTAGATGGACAACATATTACAAATATTTCCGAAATAAATAAAAGATTTTATGTTGCATCAGTATTTATCTTAAAAATTTATTTATTTTGTACACTTTTAAAATGTGAATACAAATTTATGGAAAAATGTCACGAGAGTATTGTTAGTTGCATAACATTTCAGGGTTAAAACTTTATTATTATGCTCTTATTATTTGCTTAAAAAATATTTCTATCACCTATTAGAGGTAGCTTTTACATTAGGGGTAGCTGCCCCAATTTGATCTATGTGATAGATACGTTTAAAAGTCACGCGGAGTGTTGGTTTTTTTTTAAATTTATTTTTGGCAAATTCCGGCCCGTTTTGAGAAAAAATTGATTTTTTTTGTTTGAAAAATCAGCTACTAGAGGTAGTTTGTGCATTTTAAAATTAAAAACTTTTCCTAACGTCACAATTTTTATTATTTATTACATATAAATGCAATAACTCATTTAAACACTACAACATATTAATACCAAATATGTTTAAATGTTTTTTTTATTTCCAAACTCGAAGCTGCCTCATTCTTCTATTTATTTCATACACCCCTAATTCTACTCTTAAATCTCACCTATTAGGGGTAGCTGCTCCAATTTGATATATGTGTTAGATACGTTTAAAATTCGACGAGAAGTGTTGGGGGATTTTTTTAATTTATTTTTGTCAAATTGTGATCCGTTTTTGAGAAAAAATGATTTTTTTTTGTTTGAAAAGGCTGGATTTGGAAAAATCTGCTTAAAAAATATTTGTATCACCTACTAGGGGTAGCTTGTGGATTTTTAAATTAAAAGCTTTTCCTAACGTCACAATTTTTATTATTTATTACATATAAATACAATAACTCATTTAAACACTACAACATATTAATACGAAATGTGTTTAAATGTTTTTTTTATTTTCAAACTTGAAGCTGTCTCATTCTTCTATTTATTTTATACACCCCTAAATCTAATTTTAAATCTTTAAGTTTTCGTATCAACACCTTCAACCTCTTCTTTCGCTCAACTATAGTTAATACTTGTTCTTTTCTTGCGCTTCTTATCTTGCGTACTACCATTTTCGTCATTTCTGCTAATACTTAATCGTGCACACCCTTTTATTATAAATCCGCATCCTTCAAAACCGTTAACCTAGACAAAAATGTCTGCTTCTTTCCATGTACTTATTTTATTTTTATACTTTTAAGAAATATCATACGATACCCCTGCAGGTCATTAATCTTTGACCTTGACCACTCTATGTTTAGACTTCTAAGAATTGTAATATGATGATGACATTGCAATTTATATTTTTAGCTTTTGACCTTGACATACAAATTTCCCGCCAAAACGTTTGACCGCAGAGAGTACTTGTAATATGATGATGATGACATTGCAATTTCTATTTTTAGAGACGTCCAAAAATTTAAATTTCCCGCCAAAAGTTTGACCTTGAAGAGATCTAAAAGCTTACATTTCTCAACACCAGAAGGCGAGTGACCTTGAATTTGTCCAGAATCGGCCCCTAATCACTACTGTCTCTCGTATAAATTAAGTTTGCAAGGGTTAACGAACTTTAAAATAAAATAAATAGTTAATGCCCAATTTAGAAAAACCTCTAACACAAAATGAATAAACGAAATGATTTAATGATATACGTTATCCCATTGAAAACTATTCGTTAATTGCTAAATAACTCGACGTTAGAATGATTAGTGCTTTCCTCATTAATGATTTCATTATACTTTAAGAAAAAACGCCAACCCTAGTAATCGTAGTTAGACATTCACAAATATATTTATGCTTTATCACCTCAAATATAAACGTTCTGCTTTCTGGAAATACTACATCAAAATTGAGTATTTTGTTACTAATGTTCTGCTTTATTTTCCAAGGTTTTACTGCAATTTTGTTAACGATCTGGCCAATACAAGATGTCAAATCAATCCTTAATCTCCAAAATAAAATAAGGTAAAGATTACTTTCAACAACGAAATAGTTTAAACACTCTGTACATATATTGTGGATAAATATTTACACAACCGTGGTCGAACCCACCAAATAGCCCAAATTAAAAAAATCCTCAAATCTTAGAACTAAACATATAAAAAAGAAATATCGATACAGCTCGACTACCTTTTTTTTATTTTAACTTAAATGAATAATCGTCAAAGCAAAGAAAGAACATTATCTTGAAAAGGTGATCATGCCCGTATTCGTCAATAAGTCTTATAGCTAATTCTTACAATAAAGGTACAATCCGTTTTCTGCCGGTATGATATGTAGTCCATTTATCGGTGAGATGCAATCCTTTATTTGCTAACGGACTTTAAATTGACCAGCACTTTGGGTACACACACACAACAACCGTACTCGTTTAACGCACCCGCGAACAGTTCTTCATTCACATGCCTTCATGACACATCGTATTTATGTATAGATGTTACGTCTTCACTACATGCACATTTAAAAGAAAGTGTATGTTTGCTTCCCTTTGGAATTCGAATCTCTTATTTGCTTTTATATAATCGAATTGTATGCGCTGACGATTGTACGAATATACTTCGAACGTTCATAAAACCATTACTTCTTTAAGCTACTTTTACAATTTTCGGTCCATTAACTTAAGTGGTTACTTAAGTTTATAAAACTTGTGTAATGTCACGCGCTGTACTAAACACTTTCAACCAAATACTTGTTTAATTTTCAGATTTGCATAAGCACTTAATTTATTGAAGAAAAATAATATAAAATAGCTTTTCCTTCAACCCTCATTTATGAATGTCTACTTATTATCAATCCCACTAAGGGTTATTGCAGTCGTTCTACTTCTACGCTGCACACATTACGATTTTCATAAACAAAACTATCGCATTAAAACATTATAAGCGTTATTCATAAGTTAGCGCGCGCGACGTCTACTCTAGTCAACTCTTATGATTCTCTTTCCTTTATTTTAAGACGGGCACTCTCTTATATGCTTTTAGCCCTCCTTTCCAAATACATCTCGTGGTAAATTCAAAATCTATCTACCTATCATAATCGTGTATTCACCGCGTCTCTACATCGCGTTACAATGTCCATGTGCGCGAATTTTATTTCTGCGTCATTTTCGCGATATCATCCCATTCTAATGTCCCTTTACCTACACATACGCATTCAATTTACCAATATTGTACAACGTTACCAAAAATTTCCACAGTCAAAAGCATGCATCCGTATTCCTTACTGTTACTGCACGATAATACAATTTCAATATACCACAAACTCACTTATTCGTTGGTCTACAACCATTTCTTCAGTTTAAACTCCTTCCTACACAGTAGTAAAAAGGGAGTAGTTTTACCAGTGCTGCATCAATAATAATTTACTCAAAACATTATTTCTCAACCAAACTTAACGCTTTCAGCACGAAAATCTTTCTATAAAATTCAAATATTCCTTCATACGATAACTAAGGCCCCATTAAAAATCCAGTGGCGTATCATTTACACCAACTTACATTACGCATACACAAAACAAAGTTATTTTCATGCAAACTCACTCAAGCTGCACTCAAAATACGTTACATACGTTATCGAAATACTGCACATACATGATGCGTCAAAATAACCTTACAACTGTTGTTACTCGAAGCTCATAGATTAATACATAGAAAATATAGATGAAAGCTGCAAACCTTGTTGCGATATAAAGAAAAATCCTACAAAAGCACCAATACATCAGTGGGAAGAACTTGTTAAAAACTTTCGAGCACTATGCAGGTCCATTTTTAAATAATTACTTATTTATTGTCATTGATGCAAAATCCAACTGGTTAGAAATAAAAATGTTAAAAAATGCACCTGCAATATCCGGTACCTTACCTACGAGAAATTTTTAGCTGTTATGGCTTGCCAGAAATCTTTGTGAGTGATAATGCTTCAATTTTTAAATGCACTGATTTTACTGGATTTTGTCAAAGGAATTGAATCAGACAATTAATTGCTCCTGGGCATCCAAAAGCAAACGGTCAGGCTTCAAGGTGTTGTCAAACACTGAAATCTAAACTTAAATGTATCATTAATGAACTTGGTGATTTGCACAAAAAATTGCGTGCATTCGTCATTTGGAAAATCTTCACCCCAATTGTTCTATGGTTACAATTTAATAACAAAATTCGACTTAATTAAACCCAGTTTGGATGTCAATAACAACGCGGTACAACCAAAATTTTCAAAGTGTTATGCAGTTGGATCCAGAGTTCAATCGAGAAATTATTCTGGTTCTGCATTATGGAAATATGATAAAATACAGAAGAGATTAGGGATACTACATTATCAGGTTGAACTAGATGAAGGTTATAATATTAAAAGACATTTCGACCAAAGTAGGCCTTGCAGAGTAGAAAAGGAAGTCAACATACCCGAGCAACAGCAAGGCACACAGAACAAATATCCTGATACAACAGATTGCACAGAAAGTAGATTAGTAAAAAAGTTACATTATCACCAGAATGTTTTATTCAGTCACAGAATCAGGGAAACCTAGTTGTATAAAGAAATTCTAAACCACTCATGATGAGCAGACAAACTTCAACGAGTAATACAGAACCATCAATGTCCAGAAAAATTCTAAGAGAAGCAAAACGATCATGTAGAAAATCACTTTCCGGAGAATCTTCTGAAGATGGGTCAATTCATCCTTTACCTTTAGATACATCTGGTAGATTAAATAATCAGTCACCTATACATTTTTATGAAACTCCAACTCCAGAAAAAAATAATATACAACTCTAGCAGAATGTGGTGAGCACCCCAACGTCTCAATCTATAACTGCTTATTTAAAAGCCGGAGAGTTATTATGAACATTTCTGTAGATGGTTTGTTTTTAACCTATTTTGTCGTTCATTGTTATAAGTTAGTTAATGCCAGCTTTCAGTTATGTCAGATATGTCAATAAATAAATTTTTTATCAATTAAAATCGCCTCTTATTTGCAAATTAAACATAACAGTAACATAGCTTACCTTCAGTTAGGTTAATGCATATTTACTATTGAGCAACAAATAAAAATAGTTGTTTCAATATTTTTCAACTGTGAAAATGCTTATTCCAATAAATATTTCAACAAAGCATAAATTTTAAACGACTAAGGCTTAGGCATTTAAGGCTTAAATACGTTTGTCAAATTCAAATACAATAGATTTTTAGGTTTTGTGGTATTGCGGATGCAGGACTTTTGGTCGTAAAAACCGATATTTGCGATATAAGCCCAATTTATATTTCTCTTTTGGTGGAATTGTTAGAAATTGTTGCAAATTACTTTTACCATAACCCTCTTAAATTACCACGCTCACTTGGCATACAAACTTACCCTTAGTTAAAATAAACGAACTAATAAGATTCCTTAACAGTTTAACGGTCGAGAACTGGCAACAAGTTTATTTGATTACCAATTTCAACTCTGCTTCTTTTTGAAGTTGGAAACAAGTTTCCCATTTGCAATGCAAAGTTAAAGTAATAATTACAATCATACATCTTATCAAAGTGGATGCCAAAAGTGACTGAATTTATCAATTGAACATAAAGAAATTTCATTATAATGAACGCGTTTCACTAATATAAATTAGCATTATACATTTAACCTCTTGATATAATTAAGTATTCGATAATGAATTCTGTGAACAAAATCATTAAAAGCAGTTAAATTCTAGTTAACCTAACACCCTATCTGCCACGAACATGCTAAATTACTTTTATTATTTCTTCTACATGTAATTCTTTTAATTCTGACTGTACTAAATAATATATCTGTTTTGCAAGATTATAAAAAAGATTGTATTCAACAGTGTGGAGCATGAACAGCCACAACACGTAATAAATCTCATTTAAATTTCTGATGTGCCTCGTTCGTTTTGCGAAAAAATACACAAGCATTTATCAGTAAATAGGATATTAATTATTTTTTCTTTAATCGTGCACTTTAATGATATATTTGCGAGCAAAGTAAAAAATCAGTCGTAGCAAAATATGTGTGAATTTATTCCACAGGTTTTTTCTTTTTTTTAAACAAGCTCTTTTTATTTGATCAAAACGATCGTCATAGGTTTGGAAAGAATATAGCGAATTGCTATTGACAAGAGTTTGTAGTTTGGGATTAGATAATATATTGAATCATCAATATTTCACACACTAAATTTATACAATTTGTCGATTGAAGTTTTGTCTGTGAATAGCTTTCTGTCTATATATATTACACGCAAGAAATCTGATTTTTATATTATTTGTTGTATAGCACTCAAAAAAATAAATCAAATTACTTTATAAGTTTTTTTGACGTTTACATTTCTGTACATATTTTTCTAACGTGATTATTACCAATATATTTCCTCACAAGTTTTAGGTTTCTTATATAAATCTGAATTAGAACGGACTCTCATAGAATCACGCCGTTTGCACTAAAATGCGTTGTTCATGTACAAAAATAAATTACAATGACATTTTTACTATAAAACTCAAGAACACCCTTAAGAACGGTCGCCATATTGGAATTTCTTAATACAATTTAAGATTTGCATTAAAGAATAGATTAAAGTATTTTTTTCTAACTATTACTCAGATTTCCGGTATACTACTCTTATTTTTTAAAAAAATCGGTCGCCATCTTGGAGTTTTTGAAATGGTGATAACTCGATCGATATATATATATATATATATATATATATATATATATATATATATATATATATATATATATATATATATATATATATATATATATATATATATATATATATACGTGATCCAAAGTAGAGGAACCATTCAATAACTTCTTTATTTCACGATATATAAAAAAAAAGTTAAATTATTTTTTGTTTACGGCCATGTGCTACATTTAATAGGGCTATCAAATATTTTTTTTCATTTCCGGTTAAACCGGAAACGAACACAACTATTGTTTTTTAAATGACACCCTGTATATTTTTTTAGACTATCTGATTCCTCATTATTTTTTATTCTGTAAATATAAAATTTTATGGGTATTATATCAGAAAATTTTGTTGTAAATCGCAAAAAAACTATTTGAAGAAGTACAAGATCACTATTTAAAAAACAAAATAGTTATTGCCATGGAAAACGGAAACAACTGCTTTGTGAAGTTGTTTCAGATTGTTTTACATCTTTCAAAATTAGTTTTAATATGTAATTACTTAAGCTGTGACGGCATTTACAATTACAACGTTATTGTATGCAATTATTAGGCAACTACATAATGAATAATAGTGAAAAGGTCGATTTAATGTTAATATTTGGCGAGTGTAATCGCAACGCACGAAGATCAGTCGCACTCTATGCAGAAAGATTTCCTGACAGGTATCACCCTCCACATACTTACTTACACAAAATTGAAAATTCATTAAGGCAACATGGAGCATTTCCTGGAGTAAAAATCCAAAATAGAGAACCCCATAGAAATAACCCGATAAACGAAGAACGAGAATTCCATAGTTTAGTGTATGTTCGACTACATCCACATTCGTTTATTAGACATGTAGCTCAGGAAGTAGGAACATCATTTGGATATGTTCAGAGGACATTAAAAAAACACAAGCTGTACCCCTATAAACCAAATTTAGTGCAACACCTACGTCCAGCAGATCCCGAACGCCGGTTAACATTTATTGCGTGGTTAGTGGAACAACTGGGAGATGACCGAGGCATTTTAGACAAAATGTTGTGGAACGACGAAGAAAAATTCACCAATAATGGTGTTATCAACAAACAAAATAATCGTTTCTGGTCGGACGAAAACCCACATTGGACATTAAATACAAACCATCAAACCGTTTGGGGTACTAACGTTTGGTGCGGTTTAATAGGAGACAGATTATTGGGACCTTTTTTTTATGACGCAACACCCGATGTGATACATAGAACAACACATCATGAACTTCTAGAGGCTAGAGGCATGTGTTGCACAAAATGGTGGTAATTTTGTACAATTTATAAAATAATTTTCCTGCATACCATCTTTGTAGTTAAAAAATACGTGCTTATTACTTGTTGCATTTTGTATTTTGTTTATGTATCCGTTTCCAGAATTCTTACTATTCTAAATAATACTAATAATAAAAGCAGTTGTTTCCGTTTTCCATGGCAATAACTATTTTGTTTTTTAAATAGTGGTCTTGTACGCCTTCAAACAGTTTTTTGCGATTTACAACAACATTTTCTGATATAATACCCATAAAATTTTATAATTGCAGAAAGAAAAAATAATGTGGAATCAGATAGTCTAAAAAAATATACAGGGTGCCATTTAAAAAACAATAGTTGTGTTCGTTTCCAATTTAACCGGAAATGAAAAAAAATGTTTAATAGCCTTGTTAAATGCAGCGCATGGCCGTAAACAAAAAATAATTTAAGTTTTGTTTTATATATCGCAAAATAAAGAAGTTATGGAATGGTCCCTCTACTTTCGATCACACTGTATATATAATATATCGTGGTATAGAAAAAAAAGAGGAATTGCAATTACAATAATAAGCTTTCTTTAAACTTTCCTTTTACGGCTTCCGTAGAGAAAGCCCCAATTCGTTTCACATCTACAATATTTTCGCGTTCACAACCGTCTTCGAGGTCACCATCGGGGCCGTCTTCCCCAGTGATTGGTTGACTACGGTTCAAACACGATTCGCCACCATATCTACCGCGCATTGAAGTGCAAGATAGACCACTTCGCCATATGTTTAGTCATAGTGCCTAGGCCATCATGTAAGTCACTGCATCAGTAAAATCTCCTAGTGGTGGTGGAATTAATTGGAACTAACATGTATACGGCACTTTGGGGTTGTGTCAGGGAAGCGATGAGTACTAGTTGATCGGAGTCGGCGCCTACTATGACAGCTACTCGTTTTGATTCCGCCTGAGTTCCCGCCGTTTCAACAATCAAGACATCCGCCTCACTTGAGGCCTGAAAAACAGGTAACTGTGCTTTCTGGAATTTTAACGAAAGGAGGTTAAGGAAATTTTTCTTATTCTCAACGTTCGACAAAAATTGCTCTTTTGGAACATTCGCGGCGTTCGACGAAGATACTTCAACCCTCGTAGCTGACATTCATGCACTCCGTCTTTCGTACTTCGTTCATACCCGTCGAAAACTAGGATGACATTTCTTCCGTAATTGCACACTATGTAAGAGATCTCCACTGTCGATAACAAAACTTATATTTTCAGGCAATTCATTGTTCATCTTGCACATCTTTTCTAGAAAATAAAACTTCATTACTTATCGCTACACAGTTTCACAAATCGTAATGATGAGTTGATGAACACGTAAATATTTACTTGCTAACAATATGTTTCATTCCTGTCAAAGGTTTTCGCTTCATAAAACACATTAAATACAACAGACACAACTCTTAGATCGTGCAGAAATACACAAACAGAACGCTCTGAGATCGCTGTTGACAGACAGGCGCCAACTTGTCGCGCAGCTCGCCAGCGGGAAGCTGCGACGGTGAGGCTCGACAACTGTCGCCGAGACGGCACCTTCCAATAATTATATTTAAATCGCATCAACTTCAAATAATTATTTATTAACGAGAAAACTTTTTTTTATAGAACAAAATTTAATGCCTCAAAAAAATTTTTTTGTTCTTTTTTATGAAATCTGACTTTTATCGTAACTGGTTCTCCTGCAAGACACTCGCATTTTAGTACTAACGGTGTGTTTTTTATTACTGTCCGTTCCCGAGAAATGCCATTTAAAAAAAATCAGCACGCGGACATTTTTTTAAAATTTATAGAGGTTGCTCATGTCAGATTTTTGGCGATTTTTCTGGAGTAGTAGGAGATCTAAGGAACACATTCCAGAAGGAATCAGGTTTCTAATAATTTTTTCCGTCTCGGGCCAAAATTAGGTTACTAATAACACTTATTATAGGATAATTATGCAATCTCTTTTATAAGAAGTTAATTATGAAAATATGCAACATTGTAAAAACCGCAACAATAATCTATGTAAAACAGACGTTTAAAATTTCATGTCAAATAGATATTAATACATACACGTTAACTTAAAAAAGATTCCAAAGTCGCCCGCTTCTATAATATATCAATAATGCAGTGTAACCATTTTCATTCATATTTAATGTATTTATTGACCTGTCGTCTTCAAAACAAATTTCTGGTAGCCCTTCTGAGCATTGAGACCTCCAAGATCGTGGTTCATACTGCTTCACCATTTTGTGGATAAAATGATTCTTAGGACACATTCAAATTAAACAGGTTTTATTCGAAATAATATAAAATAAAAAGAACACTAACTATTTATAACAAATAAACTAAAGGAAACTTCTGGTAAATAATAAAAAGAAAATAAAATATAATTCTGGTAACCCCTCCGGATCAGGACGGCACTGGCAGTTTTAGGCGTCGCCCCCTGCTCTCTCTCTCTCTCTCTCTATATATATATATATATATATATATATATATATATATATATATATATACATATCTAATTTCGTACATTTTTAGTTGGATACAACGTGTTGGTCACATGGACTAGGAGGTTTGACACGTTTTAGTTTGTAAAATAAGGGTTGTACATACAGGATAGATAATTAGGGATGTCCAGGGGTGTTTATGGTAGCGTTAGGGAATTAATCTAGTAAAATCTGTGTACGAAAGTGTGTGCTGGGATAGTTTGGGGTAGATTATTTTACAGAGATGTTACTGTTTGTTCGGGCCCTAAACCTCCGTTGAAATAGCGACGTCTGTACTTGCAATTTAAAAACCCAAATCGGTGCAGAGCATCCAATGGTGATGGTTTGAATTACAACCTTTCTAAATTACATTTTTCTTTTGTTGAAGAAGAAGATAGTTATTGTTTGAGGGTGGTAAAGAAAGCACTACGTAATAATACAGGATAGTGCCTCCGGCAAACCACGCACAACGTACCTTAGACAATTTTATCCCCCGAGCTCGGTGCAAAAACCAGCCTAGCACGTTTGCTATAAATGTGCCTGCGACAAGGGTGGTTATAGGTAAGGGAGTGGATTACAGGTGTATTGTGGACGTGGGTAGATGTGTTACGTCAGAGCTTGTACCGTATGTGAGTGTAAGGGTAACAATGAGTCTGGGATATGTATGTGAATGTTGGGGATTGATATGGTGTTTATCGAGATCAGGTAAATATGTAAATAAATGAAATGATTGAAAATAAGTGAAAGTAAGCGCCCGGTCAGGTAAGAAATTGCACAAATCAATAATGTAAGGTGCAGGTATATAGTTAATAAGTATGTTTGTATCTGGTTTGGTAAATAAGTGTCAATAAGCAAGGATAACAACTGATAACATTTTTAAATAATGTAAGTGCAGTTGTAGAAGTAACTAGGAAATAAGGTTTGATAGGAATTATTTCTAGAAAAGAAAAATGTTATGTAACGATTTTCAGGATCATTACAACCTTGCCTTACATTAGAAAACTTCTCTTAAAGAACTTTTAAAGAAAAGTTAGGTTAAATTAAATTTTTTTATGACACGTCTTCACTTTTCTTATAAAGTTAATCGTTATTCAAATAATGAAAAAATGAACTAACACTCAAATTATACCTTAGGAATCTTTTGCCACTTAATTTCGAATCATATCAAAACATTTCGTAGATCGCAATTAATCGGTGTGTTTAAGTTCTATGTCCATGTATTTTTATATATTGAAATATGCAGCTGTTTTAGTAATATTTGATAAAAACCAAAAACCACTAATAAATCCCCCCCCCCCACCTCACTCTCCAACGCTGGATTTCTCCTAAAATGTAATCGGCTCTAAGCAAAACAAGCTTAAATACAAAATTTTAAATACGTATGTATTTTAGTTCTAGCACGCACACACGCACGGACGAACACACTGGCGCACGGACATACGGACACACACACATAGAAACGCACGAACGCACGCACGCGCAAACAAACGCACACTCGAGCACATGCACGCACGAACGTACGCAAGCAAGCACGCACGCATACGCAGCGCACGCATAGGCTAAGACACACACATACACACACACACACACACACACACACACACACACACACTCACACAAACACACAGAGACATAAACACACACACACACACACACACACACACACACACACACACACACACACACACACAGATACACACACACACACACACACACACATACATACACACGCATACAAACACACGCATACAAACACACGCGCGTACGCACGCAGGCGCGAACGCACGCACGGATGAACGCACATACACACACACACGCGCGCGCGCGCGCACACACACACACATTCAAACTAACGCAAGCAAGCACGCAAGCACGCGCGGCGCACGCATCCATACCACACACCACACACACACACACACACACACACACACACAACGCATGCATGCACGCACGCACGCACGCACGCACGTACGATGGAGCGCACACTCGCATGCACGGAAGCTCGTAAGCACGCATGGAAGCACGCAAAGACGCACTCAGGGACGCACGCAGGCGCACGCACACGCGCACGCACACGCACGCGCGTACTTTAGGGGGCATTCACGGACGAACGCGCGCAAGCACGCATGCACGCACGCACACACGCACGTATGTGCGACGACAAGCGTGCACGTTCGCATCCACACACCCACACACCCACACACACACACACACACACACACACACGCACACACGCACATACGCACACACGCACACACACACTCACACACACATAAAGAGGAAGATTTATACTGTCCATTAGAGCTCGAAGGATTGGGTCTAGTTCATCTAATTTCTAAAGTGACAACATTTCGCATATTAACAGTTCACAGGTTTCTGGTAAATGAAGAGCGACAAAAGTGGAAAGCAGTGATGGAAAACATAATCGGAAAAGGCAACAGACATGGTGTGAAATGGCAATGGTTTTTTACGTGCCACCGGAAAGAAAATGTAGATAGAATTTCTCCTTTCTTCCTCTTAAGGAAACCTTCAAACCACGGAATGTCAATGACATTAGAAATATCCCACTACGGATTTCAACCTGATCAAGGAACGCAAGCCACAATTATTCGTAAAATATTGGGCAACAGCGGGTTTTTAAAAAATTTCTGACTTCATGGAAAATAATAACCGGAAAAACGAACAAGATATACTTTTAAAAATAGCAAAAGAGACGGTTCTTTTGAAAACGGAATTTTTAACACAATTCCAACAAATAAAGGAATATTTTCAAACAGAGTATGGCAACGACCGAAGTAAGAGATGAACCTCTGCAACTAAATTATACCAATCGTTTCAACAACAAAGAGGTCATAAATAAGAACTATCAGAAAAAACTTCAACAAACGATAACAACAGAATTACTTGTGTATAAACGAATGCAACCTGGGAAATGGATCGATAAGGAAATATATTGGAACACCTTTTACAACAGATTAAAAATAATTCCAAGAACATTTTCATTATTTGCTATATTGGCATTACAAGTTCTTTATTTTTAACATTACACATCAGATTATTGATGCGCCACACTTTCTTAAATTTTTCGGTATTTCCTTTACCCAAATACCATGCATATTCGTTTATAACTCTATTTTTTATTTTTTTGGATGAAAGCTGCTTTGTAATTAAAGTCTTTATTTGCTCGTATATAATCGAGCGAAATTTTATAGATAACGCTTTTTGCCATTGTTATTAAACAGTTTGCCAAATTATATTTTAGATATAGCTAAAAATAAAAATTGTCGATTTTAGTTTTATTCGAATATTTTGAAAAACTATCAAAAACCTTTCTCCATTTAACCGTCATTCGATCTCTTATAGCTTCCAAGATAACAATACTGCACAGACCAATTTTGGACACCGTATATGTAGGTTGGAAGGTAAAAATAAAAAGTCGAGAAATGCACAAAAAAGTTTTGAAAACCGAAGATATAGCATTCTCTTTATATGTAAGTATAGAAAGCAAATATTATTATAAGTCAGAATTTGATAGAAATTTCAAAAAAATCATATCACTAGAACTAGTTCAGTAGTGGCGCCAACTTTCAACCCTTAAACAAAATTATTTTTAAAAATTATTATTAATTTTATTAAATACATAAATAAAAAGTTTACCTAGATTAGGATTCGAACCTACTATTTTTGTCAAATAAATTAAATTTTTTCTGCTTTATTTTGGTGATGCATTTTAATATAAAGGAATTTTGTCTCTTAAATTGTTGTTCTAGAATCGACGGTTGTTGAGAAAATGTCAAAAATAATTTCTATTCTGCAACTGATCCGTGCTTATTTAATAATTCATTTAGTAGCAGGCTGCCCCTTCAAAACAATACAAAATTAGTTAATTGTCAAAGTTATTACCTACTTAAGTAAAACGTGTTTTGTTTATTATTTTATTGTTATTTATAATGGAACGTTACTCGTATTCATAATTAACTGATACGCATTCTCAATTTGAAGAATGTGGAGTTAATTCTCGAGCTGCAACAAGAAGATATTTAGAAATATTTCCACATAGACATCAACCGCACCATACCACTGTTGCTTCTATAAACAGGTAGTTTTTTGCAAACGAAGCCAAACCTTCTTCTGAGAAGAAATAAAATCACGAGTGTTACTAATTACCAATTCCTAAGAGTAACACTTGATAGTACACTCACATGGAAATGTCATGTCGACAATGTGGCAACAAAACCTCGAAAAAGTTGAACATAATAAAATTTCTCTCCAACCCAAAATGGGGTGCAGATCGGGAAAATCTCATAGGGGTGCTAGAGAGCATACCTTGTCTCAATATATCCAGCCGGTTGTCGCGTATGGTGGAGGTGGTTTAAAGGGTGTGGGCCGGAATATCTTTGAGGTAGCGTACCGAACTCCATATCTTTAATGGTGCTTTGATAGGTCAGCGCTATGTTGAAGAGATTATAATGAATTACGTATTAAATAGACGATAATGCAAGACCCCTCCGTGCTCGAGTTGTTTTGAACGCTTTCCAAAACGAAGAAATAAAAGATTTACCACTTCCAACGTTCTCGCCAGACTTAAACCCAATCGAGCACGTGTGGGATTTTCTTCAGAGGCGACTAGATCAACATATCCCACAGCCAACCACAATTCAGCAGCTAAGACACTCATTACCGGTTATCTGACATGAAATACCATAAGAACATATAGTCAACTGCATTCTAAGTATGCCTGCAAGGTGTAGAGCAGTTATTAACGCCCATGGAGGAGCAACATGGTATTTGCCATTCAAAATTTTCATTTACATTACATAGGGTGAAACAACTCTGCAATCACTTTTTCCTCAATTTGTATTGAACTTAGATTTTAAGTAGGCTGTTACTTTTAATTCCATATTTATCTACAATAAATAACTTTCTGTTTTCCATTTTGTGTCACTGTGCTTATAAATTTCACCAATTTCAGCTACACGCCACTATAAATACAATATCCCTATTCATTTTTGCGTTGTTTAATATGGTTAAGGCAGACTCGAATCTCGCTCCATTACATCTGCACCAGAAACCATATCAACAACAACTTCTAAACAGTCCACAAAGGAAGAAGCGTGGTGTGCTAAACTTCTACATGCAGATTTTATCATTCTGTACACAGAATAGAGGTTGACCAAAATCTGTCAATCAAATGGCTGGTGAATGGTAAAATATTTGCTAAGACAGGGATTCATGGCAGAAAAAAGAGGCAACATTAGTGTCTTTAGTGTCAGCTCTGGGCTAACGTCAGTCTCAGACAGTTCTACGGACAGACCACGTATTACCACCTTAGGTAAGCGCTCGCTCTTTGCCTGATAGGTTTGGTACAGCCGCATCTATCCACATCCCTCATCATCCTGTATCGGTCCTGCAGTGAAGCAAGATGTATCCGGATTCCCTCGTTTATTGACTTGGCCTTCGTGAACGCGATCTGTTATCGGCGAGTTCCGGGGAGAAAGCCACTGAGTTTTCCTTCTGACGAAGGATTTCCGGCGTCACTTTCTCCCTGGTACAGCTATCTTAGCCGTTTCTTCCATCTACGGTGCTGCTGGCGGCGATGGACGTCGGTATGGCTGCTGCCTGAGCCTCGGCTAGTAGGCTAGTGGCATAAGCCACACTTAGTGAGAATTTCTCTATGCAACAGACTTTAAACTTGAGTTGATAATTCATGCAATGATCTCACTATTGCGCTAGTAATAAAATAATATTCAAAATTAAACCAGCGTTTATATGCAATTTATTAGTATAGTAACGCTCGAAATAAGATGAAACCGTTTAATTGGTCATTTCGCACAATCCAAGCTTTTTGTTTTTAGTGTAAAATCTTCAAAAAAGATACAAAAACACAAATGAATATAACATCAAAATGGAAATGTATTAGTTTTTTCCAGGTAGTTCACACCTACAGCACCCTTCTTGAGTTACAAATCCGCAGTAACGTTCACGTTGTATCCAATATTTGTAAGCAATGTGACACAAAGAATAAAAAGTAGATGTTCCTTTGTCGCAACTTATTCTTACAATCGTTTAATTCCTACTCGGATTATGTACAGGGTGTCCCACTTTAACAGTTTTGCGACAATGAATTACTTTTTTTGTAAAATTTAAGATGCCGCCAGCAGAATGTTCATAGCCCTCTCGGTTGGTGAGATACAAGGTGAAATTGAAAAGTATTGAAGCACCCCTCGTATCTCAGTGATCCTTAAACTTATCTAAGAAGTTACAACGCATTCCTATAGGATATATTCGGTAGAATCCATTGGCGTAGTAAGTTTTCTTTGTAACGCCTACCGTTTTTGAGTTATGAAGCAAACATGTGTTTTTAATGGAACGTCCTGTATATTATTTCTAATATTTATTAGGCATAATGTGAGCTTTCCTAAAATATTTTCAAAAACAAGTTAGAATTTAAGGCTCTCTAGAATTTTCTTTTGTGTCCAACTAGTAGATAGTAGGCTATGGCCAACATTTATTAAAAATAAAATCCATGTATGTAAGTGTTGTACTTCATTATACTGTCAAACTTAAGTCAAAAGATCATTTTTTAATTCTCAACTCTTAATTATTTATTACAGCATTCTAACTTAATTGAGATAAGATTATTGAATTTTACTCAAAACAAAACAATGATTACCTATCTTACTTAAAACTTTTCCTTTATGCAAAATAGGCACATTTCCGTTAAAAAGAAACATAGACCTTCTTTATAAATTTTGAAAAGTTAAATCGATTGCTGCATAAAGGTCCGCTACTGACCCATATTGTGTTGTATAGAGTTTATTTTGCATGAAACTCTATAAGAAAAAAAAACAAAATTAAAAGATCTTGATATCAAGGGGGCCATCATACCAATCAGTAGGTTCCAATTCATCTTTGAGGAAAGTTGTCGTCTAAAAATGCCCTTACAAGCGCAGAGTTGTGGCTTGGGGTACTGTCTTGTTGAAAATAAACGGGATTATAAAGGCCCAATGGAACATTTTCCATCGGTTCTGCAATAAACTTCTCAACGATTTCTCGGCACCGAGGCGCTGTAGGACTTCCTTCATTAATTTTGCAGACTATGCGTCTTCCAAAAATAAAACACGATACCACGGTCCCAAAGAATCCTTGTTATGCTCTCTCAAAAATTAAATCTGACTTTCTGCGGACCAATTTCTTGTAGTATGGCGATTCTACCCTGTATCTCAGAAACCAAAAGGGCTATGAAAATTCTGCTCAGCCATTTTTAATTTCACAAAAGGTAGTATCTATCTTGAAAAATAAGGGAGATATCCCGCAAAAATGCCGAAACTGGCACTTTACAATTTATTGTAAACCATTTATTTAATTACAATAGTGTTAATTAAAAATCGTCCTTTTGAAA
This sequence comes from Vesta saturnalis, assembly GCA_036346205.1. Lineage (NCBI taxonomy): Eukaryota > Metazoa > Arthropoda > Insecta > Coleoptera > Lampyridae > Vesta > Vesta saturnalis. The sequence goes on along the minus strand of JARFJB010001084.1, from coordinate 1,016,107 downwards.
TGCATTCCTAATTGTGATGCCCTAGAATGTTGCAGTCTTGAAATCCTAATTCTGAGATTGTTGGAGATACTCCAATTTATTTGTTGCATTACTAAATCATGTATTGTTTATTAATTGTTAACCATTTTTAGCGGTCTAGGACGTTTAGGCGCGCCTATTTAGACGCGCACCATTAGACGCGCTCTTTTAGGCGCCGAGTCATTAATCGCGGGTCCTTTTAGGCGCGTGAACTTTTAGGCGCCGGAGGATTAGGCGCTTCCTGAATTATTCTAACATTACCTATGAAATGTACTTTGGTAATTATCGAGCGGGAGTATGAGTTATGTATAGGCACGTAAATGCTCCAAAATTAAAGGTCGTCGGCGGATGTAGACGGAGTTAGATATGGACCATCCAATGTTCTGGGAACTCATAGATAAGCTAAAAAAGATACAGGATGGCCGAGACTTGGCATTGGAGCAGCTAATTGCAGGACAAATGGGGCAAATGTCAGCGGATTTTGAAAAATAAAAATGTGGCTTATTCTCCATGACCAGATTATTATCAACGAAAAAAAAAAAAAAAAAAATATAACTAACTTACATAATGTTACCACATTATTGTGCAATATTGCGCATATTGCATACATTATTTACGTACCGGTAAACAATATCAAACTTGATGCTATACTCTAATAAGAAATACCTGACAATTGAAATTTATTATTGAAAATGTATAGTGAAAGAGTGCTTACGGATACTAAACTTGAGAAACTTTTGTGTGTTTCTGATAGTGATGCTAATGCCTCTGGCAAGGAAAAAGAGTTATATAAAAGTGCTAGATCTTACATATCTGTACCCCAGAGCCAAACTATGCCAAGTCCAAAAAGTTGATTTTACAGGAGATGCATTTAAAGTTTCAAAAAACATTTTAAAACCACTATGGGATTTATTAATTAACGAATCTTAATGAATTTACTGTAAAGGTATAGTACAAAAGAGTACTTTCAAGGGAACTAAAGCTTTAAAAAATTAAAAATTGATTTTTTCCAAAAACGGACTTGGAATGTTTTTGCATTACAAAAAAAAATAATTTCGCGGACTTGGCATATTCGAAGTCCAAGAAAAAATATAACAACTGAACTTGGCATATTTTAACATAAAAATATTAACATTTATAATTTTGTTTTCATTCATAATAAAGAAAATAATGAATCAGTTAGTTCAAATCATTTTATTTATCCACTTTAAAAACAGAAACAGCTCAAAACACAGTTTCTCAACACTATAATAAGCGTATAAAAAAAATTAAGAATAGAATAATGGTGTTTAGTTAGTAACAAAATGAAACACCATTAGGATATTAGGAACAGTAAAAAATAAGAATCTAATCTTAGCCTACTATAACATTTATTACCTTAAAAAATAAGAACCTAATCTTCTGATTCGTTGTTACCGTGTGGCAAATTTTTATAAAATTCGTGAAATCTGGTGGGTACCCACTGAAGAAGTTTCTGGAGATGATTGTATTTTTTTTGTTGATATTGGCTTAGGCCCATTTATTATCTTTTCGAACTTGTAAATGAACTGAATTTGAAATAAAAAAATCCGTTCTATTTTCACTTTTCTTGTTTGCAACATAAGGTGCCGCCTTTACCTCGTAGAGTTGCTTAAAATCAGTAGCTTCCATGTTACAAACATTCAACTCCTTTTTTGAACCGCACAAGCGAACCATCTGCTGACAATCCCAGGGTGTCATAATTTCAAACTGGGGTATTTTTTTCTCTCCCTCTCAATCAGTGCATGGTATCCATCCGCTTCGAGATGGGTGTGACCTCTCGCCAGATATTTGTGATTAACCGTTTTAATATTCGGTTTAAAACGTAATATCCAAAAGTAGCCCATAACCATAATTATGTTACGATTCTGACTAGGGCAATTATCAGACCATATTGTGAGGGCTTCGGTTTGATCAGTAATATGTTCAACAGCCCATTTAATTAGACAAGAAGCCACCTCATTGCCACCTCTCCCGGATACACTTTCGTCCCACATTAGACAAAATGAATTTTGAGCCGTTGAGTCATGGACTGTTAGATTGTACGTCCATAATTTTAAGGAGTAAATACTTTGGCTATTATGTAGGTCCGGAGTAGGAAGACACTTTTGTAAATCGACCATAACAATTTTTTCAGTACCATTTCCCCTAGCTCTAAGTTTATCAATTTTCTTAAGGCTATATCTATTGCCAGCATCTTTTAAGAGACATTCATAATTTACCTGAATTATTTGTCTTTGTTCCACACTCGCCTCTTGCAACTGTAGTTTAAACTTGTCGCAACTATCGCAGGTGTCAGTATCGGGATTCTTAAAACCATAATTAAACTCACAGTTAAATATTTCGGCATAAAGCCATTCTGTAGCTATATTTTCTTTTGTAAGATTTTGACACTCTTCTTGATAAAGAGCATACATTCGAGATATATTTATGTGATTTCCTAAGTATTTGCGGGTTGCCTTTCTCGGCTATAGTGTGACTCATAAACAGGAAACTTTGAGATATGATCTCTCACACTATGTCGCTCTTCTTCCGATATTTTATTTGCAGGAATATGTTTACCCCTTTTGTCTGGTGTGAGTATGCCGCCTTCTTTTTTCTTTAAAACAGCGGTGACGACTGACTGATGCGAAATACTAATAATGTTTAAAAAGAATGTCTTGTATACAGATATTTTTAGACCGTTTACTTCGAAATAATATTTGTTCATGTGTCTTCATTGACCGCTTCTCTGTCCTGTCCTTTCCCGAATTCTTTGTATTGGTAATTCTCGACATGTGACGCAATAAACTGTCTTCTCGTTTCAAAATCCTTATTTAAACTCCAAAGTTCGGTATGAATATTTTGTCTCTTCTCTTCAGAAATTTTTGTCTTGCACTTCAATTTGCAGCTATCGGCACATGGTTGTTTTAACATATTCTTCTGAACAACTCTATTGGTCTTTGTAAAGTATTCAAATCCAGCATGTCTTACAGCTTTCTTTTTATTTTTCTTCCAAACCTCGGGTTTATTACGCCTCTTTCTTCCCTTCCGTTGGTCGCACTTTTCCTCATCACTTGAATCAGAATCAGACGTATTTTCAACTCCTGGACTTTCATACATGGGATCAGCTATATCATCATCATTGTCAAAATCCTTTATATTTTGGTCATTTCAGGAAATGGCGAGTAAAGATTCTTGAAAAGAATGATCATCAGTGGATATTAAGGTTCCTGTCAAGGTAGACGACGGCGACGCCTTATTATAAATTGAAGTATCGCTAATCAGTTCTTTTCCATTACCAATATCGTCGTTTGACATTTTCTCCAATGCTTCTGAGGATTTATAAAAAACTCGGCGAACAGTTGTAGGAGAAAATTGTTTAGGAACTTGTCGGATTGTAGAAAGCTCTTTAGGTGTCAATGAACTATAAGTTTGAGCTTTGTTACAAAAAAAACAAGCCTCAGGAGTTTTTTGATCTTCACTTCCTTGATTATTTGGTCTATTCTGGTCTTCTAAAGCTAAAACAAGAAAGAACCGTTAAACAAAGCTTTATTTCAAAATAGGGTGGGGCATTTACGAAAAATTTGGC
>JARFJB010001084.1:887500-997500 GCA_036346205.1 Vesta saturnalis | reverse complement strand
CCCTCGTGTTTTATTCCCATAAAACAAATATATGTTTGAATTAAACATTTAAAACTGAAAAATCATCAACGACATAATGAATTCCAAAAGTAACAAAAGGATAACGCGAATTCGCGTTTAAAAGTCGAATTATACGTAATAGCGTTTTTCTGCTTCATTTAAATTATGTAACACGACCCTATAGTAAAAATATGTAATAAACAATCCACCCTTTATAACTTTTATGGACAACTAGCCTATAATTGTTAATTAAAAAAACCTTCATAATCTTTCAAAATTTTCTTTCGAGGTGTATGTGAATAAATATTAGAGTGTAAGAACGACCTAATACACATTTATATATCATCCTTCATTTCAAAAAAAATATAAGTGGCGTTTGCCAAAGCACCTTATCATTATAAATGTAATAGTAGGTTTTCCCCTTGAAAAGGTTAAAAATGATTTTTTTTTATTATTTATTTGTATTACGCGTTGTGTGAATTAATTAAACTGGAAGTATTTAAATGAGTTTATTTATTCGCAAAGCATTTATAACACCAACATTTTATGGATTGAAGTTGAAAGTTTCAGTATACAGGGTTTTGTTAATTCATCCAATACACACCTTGTTCATAAATATGTATAATTTTTGGTCGCTTTGTGTAAAGTGATACATATATACAAGGTGGCCAAGATAAGTATGAACGGCATGAGAATCTTGAAAACGGTAAGATACGAAGGCGGTTAAATTAGAGAAAAGTTGTATGATTATGTTCGCATGTAGTTTGCAAAAGTTCATTATTGTTTATCGTTTCCGAGATTTAAAACAAAATGCTTTTTTTGTAATTCCTTCATTTATTATAAAAGATTTTTAAAAACCGAAGGTACATCTTCATTGTCACTTTTTGAATTCTAATAGATGGCGTTTTCAAATTTTTTAATCGACGTTTCGTTTCCGAAAAACCACCATCAACTTTTACATCGCCGCAACCATCGAAACACCTTGAATTCGATAGTATTTTTTAGTACGAATTTAACCATGTATTACACATTATGGTTTTGAAGTTCAAAAATTCGGCTTTTCATTTTTACGTTTTTCATATGATTAGTTAATATTAGAAGGCTTTGATAAAATAACGCTTATGTAAGATTTTATTGAAAACTGTTTAACTTACTTTTATTGCGTTGAGATCGTTGTTGTTATTTGAATTTTACGTGTTTTAAGTTGGTTTTATTACCATTACCTCGTGGGTTGTCTTTTTGGTTTTGTTTAGTTAATTTATAATTATAATTAATCAATAAGTGTGTCTGTGGAAAGACGAAACTTTACCAACGAAGAAAAGTTCGATATGTTGACATGTTACATCTTGTCCTACAGAAATTGTGTAGTTACTGAGCTGATGTATTTGGATAAATATCCTGAACGAAGGCAACTTGGTAAATCCATTTTACAGTTGTAGTTGCATTAAGTATTTATAAAGTTTCAACCAAATTGGGCATATGTTACCTACCAAGCTCACCTCATTTGGGATAATTAATATTCTCATCAATCGGATTTCAAGTTTTCTTCATAATATATTGATTCGCTAACAAATTTAAAAACGGCTAATATAAAATTAACCTGGTATGATAATAATTCTATGCAGCGTAAAAAACTGCAATGTCTTAGAACCCGTCTTATTAAATTATGCTACAACTAGGATATTCGTCAATAAGATGAATTTTAAGTTAACCGAGGATGGCGATTACGATGCGTAAGGTAAAACAATTTTTAACGTGATCAATCCAACCCTAGATGGGGATTTAGTCACCAAAAGATATATGCAAAGAAGTTCTAAAACATACAATCAATGAATTAAAGAATAAAAAATGTATCGTGTGTGGAGATATGAGTATCCGTAGAAGGGAGACATAAAACGAGAATATAATTCATTAGTCAAATGGGGTAGTTTTAATCAACGAAACTGCATACTGTCCTTAGTAGCAACAGTTCATTGTGGTAATAGACACGTTACTAAGCAAAGTGTGCAGTTTCATTGGCTAAAATGACACCATGTGATTAATGAGTTATACTTTCTTTCTAAATATTACTCGTGCTATACTTAGTATTAATGATAACACTCGTTAAATCCTTCAGAAAGCTGTGTTCAACCCGTGTTTATCACCGATAATAAACATAGCGCTAGTTATATTGTTCCCGAAAATAAGTAAATCAGTAGTAATGTTTCTAAAGCTAGCGGTTGCCAAAAAATTACATAAACCCCCAGTAAGAAATATCGTAAGAAGGAGAACCATTATTAAATGTCGTGATTTAATAATCATAAGCATATTCTAACAGTAATAATCGAGCTAGTAGGGAGTGGCAACACGATAGCATTCGGGAGGTGATGGGTTCGATTCCCGTTACCGTCTACCCTGTATGAGGCTTTTCCAGGTGGTTTTCTTCATATATATATATATATATATATATATATATATATATATATATATATATATATATATATATATATATATATATATATATATATATATATATATATATTTAATGGTGGGTTTTAAATTATAGAATCCAAACGTTTCGATAACACTTACAGTTATCTTTGTCAGTAGTAATATTTATTAAAATTGTTAAAGATGTTGAAAACAATTTTGTCAAAGTTGAAAAATTAAAACAATTTGAGAAACGTATAAAGCCAACTATAGAATTAAATTTTAGTAAAGGATCAAGTTATGATGTAAGTGTAAAGTTGTGAAAAACTTCAATTTGAAAATTATGGAAACATTTACAAATATAAACATGGCATAGATTAAAATAATCCAGTTAAATCTAACAAAGAAATATCTTTATCTATAATTGCAAGTGTTAACAATGAAAAGCATAATGCAGAACGTTTTTTGTAATTTGTTAATTTTAATCTTAATTTCAACCACTTACGTTAAATTATAGTGCTGTGGTAATTTAACATATAATTGGTAAAGCATTTCATTTATAACGTTTTTCGATTAAATTCAAATATTTATCTTATAAAATTATCTAGGATGTAATCGAAATCAATCAATGTAGAAAGTATAAGAATGTATTTTCCTATTATTCTGGTATATTCGTCATATTTTATTTCTAGAATAATTACGATTATTGCACACAGGTTAAGCCTGATATCAATTAATTTGCAATACCATTCAAGTAATTACATGTAATTACTACAAGCAACAATACATTTAATATTGTTTTGTGAAAATGGGGTATAAATAAGAGAACATACGATTATTAAGTATTCATTTATAACCCTTCACTTTGTCGTAACTTGATTGTGAAGCTTTATTTTATTAAGAAAAAATGCCTCGTCGTGTAAGGTAAACGGATAGTTCGTTACAGCAAAGGGGAATCATTCATGGTTTATTGAATAGTGAACTTCCAATATATATATATATATATATATATATATATATATATATATATATATATATATATATATATATATATAATTTTCCAATCTCTTTAGGAACATAATAAGATACTTATCTTTTTAGGCTTCTTAATCGTGTATTTTAAGTTACAATCTAAACGTTTCGATAACATTTACAGTTACCTTCGTCAGTAGTAATATCTATTAAAATTTTAAAGATGTTGCAAACAATGTTGTCAAAGTTGTTTACATATTTAACAATTTTAACAGACATTACTACTGTAAGTGTTATCGAAACGTTTAGATTGTATAATTTAAAATACACAATTAAAAAACCCAAAAAAGATAAGTCTTTTAAGGAGCATTATAAAAAAAAATGTTTCTAAAGTAAAAACGTTCTTTATTACGTCATAAAATTAGTTATTACTTATTACATAATTTACAACCTGTAGATATTTTTTGTCAGTACAGTCCTCCTTCATAGGAAGGATTGTCCCCTTTCTCAGCTTTGAAAGTCTCTTCTAATTTTTTTTTCACTCTACTAATTTTCTTTCTTTCTGTTGTAGCTGCTAGGGCACCTGTATCTGCTTTGAAAATTCTCATTTTATCCTCTTTTATAAACTATATGAAGTAAATCGCAAAACGTAGTCCTTCATCGCTCTTTATTAGCTTTTGGCTCTCCTGTAAGTTTACTTTTTACACATTTCAGTATACTTTTCCCGAGAACCGTAACAGGTATCAACATATTTTTTTTTTGTTACGTTACCTATAGGTCAGTAATTTTGTTACGTATGTGACTACGTAGTTTGATCATATTAGTTTTGCTTGCATTTTTTGCACGTTTTTTCAACTGGATTTGTGTAAGACTAGTTTTATTCGTAATTTTCGAAAAGACACATCAGAAGATAGCGAGATCGATAGGAATAAGGCAACGTGCTGGAAGTGCATGTGTGACAACCTTACAACAGGATGAAGAAATAGTAGACTTGAAAATGAAGTATATTATATTAATTATTTAACTATGATTAGATAGTATTATTTTGTATTACGTGTTTCGTATTTACATTTAGTTAAATCGTTAACCCTGTTGTAATGCTAACAATAATGAATAATAAATATAAAAGGCAGAAAGGTAGGTGTTTTTTATCATTTTAGACTTAGTTGATCAAGATCCAACAATTAGCGCAGGGAATATGGCACGACATACAAATACGTCTTCTGCAAGTACTTGGAGGATACTTAAGGAGCAGCATCTACATCCTTACCACTATAGATAAGTCCAAGAGCTATTGCCAGACTGTCTACCTGATAGAGTGGATTTTTGTGAAACGTTACAACAAATGACAACCCTCAATGCTAATTTTTTTAAATGTATCATTTTTACCGACGAGGCCACCTTTACGCGAAAAGAGATGTTTAACTCTCATAATGCACACTACTGGTGAGATGAGAATCCACATGTTAAAAGGGTATCACATTACCAATACTTGTTTAAAGTTAATCTTTGGGCAGCAACTTTAGGTAACAAATTAATTGGTTATCACATTCTACCTGGAAATTTAAATGGTAATGTGTACCTCGACTTTTTAGAAGATCATTTATTCGAGATATTAGACGAATTAACGCTAACCGAGCGAAGATCTCTTTATGCATGATGGATCCCCCGCACTTTGATAGGTGTCGTAATTGGTTGAGTAACCATTATCCGAATGTATGGATTGGAGGAGGTGCAGAAGTTCCGATTCTACTTGTTACTAACTGTGTAACTAGCGCCCTCTATAAGAGCCAGATATAAAACAAATTCATAGGAGGTGTTAGCTTCCAAAACGTATTCATACAAAATTTCATTACCATGTTGCCAGTAGTTTCGATATAATCGTAAAAAATGTTTTCAACAAATTTTTTTTGAACCCTGTATCTTGAATACGGATGCCGTATCGAAAATTTTTTACTAAACAAGCTCAATTTATTTTTCAGTGTTCCACCTATCCTAGCAACATGGCCACCCTGCATATTAGTAGAAATCGTGATAATATTGAGGATATTCGAGATCAACTTCTAATATCACCATCACGAAGATATTCAGGTGTTAATGATTTTAATTTGCTCGCTAAACTATATAAAGTTGTTTAAAAGCAAACAGTGTCTTATTTATTATCCAGGCATATTATTCAAATATATTTGAATGGTTTGTTTGGGACAAAGAGTGTTAAGATATATATGGTTTGTTTTGTTGTACCTAGTAGAGCTTTAAATTATTTCACCGCGTATGTCTTTTTCTATAAGCAACAACATATTTATATCTCTCCAAAGCTCTAATTTAGCGTTTATATAATTGATCATGCTGCAACGAAACGATGAGTCTTCATAGCGCATAACAAGAGTACATCGCTGATGAGGTACAGATCGTTGTGTTTTTAGTATCGAATTGCTACCAAACTGGTGGTGCTTGCTTATACTTATCTGAGACGTAATTGTTTTAATTTGCTTCATAAATATGGTTTTGATAGAAGTTGAGTTTCTTTAAACTTATTCCAACAGCTCATGGCTCATATGAATATACACCTTATTTCGTTAGTATCTTAATTTTCTTGTGATTTAATAAGGCGCTTCCTAAGATTTTAAGATTATCAACATTTAAATATGACACTAATATATCTAAGGATTCACTCGATGTAACGAATCGATTAACCTAAATGTAACATTTGCTTTTCCTATGTCTTTGGTAAACGAGATGTAGCGCTCCTTAGGCTTAGTAGCAATATGGTTTAAGTGGGTATAGCTTGGGCAATATTTTTTTTAAATGAAGTAGCTATCGCAATCTGAAAACCTGTGGAATAAACTAGGATACTATGAGTAGTTTTATAGACCATGTTGCAGATTCGATGTGCCACGTCTTTAAATTTACCTGCGGAATAATCGCCAACCTTAGCCTGGGTATTAAGTATTAAACGCTGCAATTAGAGCTTCGTTTAAAGCTTCTATAGACAATCGAGTGGTGAAATATTGCTAAAAGACGTTGGCTATTTCAGATAATTCGTTTGTAAAGCAATGTGTACAATTTGTAGTAGAAATCGTCAAAACGAATTGTTCACTAAGCAATGGTGATTATACGCGATGCTGCATAAGTTTTGTTCTTTATATTTAGCGGAAATATGAGTTTCGCTATTCACAAAATCTGTGACTAAACATTCCAAATCGCAGTACATAATAAAAATGTGGGTTGTTTGAATTGAAAATCTTTGAAATAATTGTGGGCTTACTGATTGAGAATATTTTACACTTATTCAATAACCTACAATCTTATTCCTGACTACTTCTTCTTCTTAAGGTGCATCTTGGAACGAAGCTTAGCGACCATCACGATAATTTGAATCTTGTTTGCAGCTCTTCTAAATAATTGATTTAGGGTGCAGCCGAACCACTCTCTTAAATTGCGCAACCACGTAATTCTTCGCCTTGCTGCTTTACGATGCCTTTCAACCTTGCCCTGGATGACAGCTCTTAAAATTTCATAAATCGGTCCTCTCTTCAAATTTCCGAGAAAGTTCAGTGTTCGGCATCTTATCACATTAATTAGTTGTCTTTCAGCCGACATTGTGCGGAGTGCTCCCTTATTTGTGGTCTTCTCCGTCCAGGGGTTCTGAGAATTATTGTACCGCATTGAGTCTGTTTATGGCGTAGGTTTTGAGTGTTGTAGCGTCTCTTCCGTTCAGCAGGATCGGTTGTATGTAGTATCCTATAATTCTGATTTTAAGCTCGTTGCTGTCTGCAGCAAATGAAGTTTTTCATTTTATAGGATGTTCTCCTATCTATTTTAATTCTAGCTTTTATTTCGTCTGTGCTGTCACCTTGTGTGTTTATTCAGGTTCCCAAATATTTATTCTTTTCCACTCTCTCCATAATTCCTATTATTGATTAGGAGCCCTTCATTATTATTCTTTTTTTACTAAACATCAGAAATTTTATTTTACTTACATTGATACTTAATACGTATTGACTTATTTATCTAACTCTTCTGTTATTCTTTGTAGGTCTTATTGGTTGCCAGCTAAAAGCACCATCTCATCGGCATAGTGGATGTTATTTATTCGTCTACCGTTGACCACAAAGCCTGTATTTTCGTTACTGAGTGCTTCTTGAATTATCGTTTCAGAGCATATTTTAAAACATTGTTCATCAAAATGTGGGTGGGGGGTCGCGAATCCTCAGCAAGGGGGTCGCGGAAGGTTCCGAAACCTCAGTAAAGAAAAAAGAAAATTCAAAAAGATATTTTTATTCACTTCAATAGATTCAAATACGTGAATTCAACATTAAAACAATGGCTTGCGATCGTCAAACAAATGCAGACTGGCAGTACTGGCACCGCCGCCGGTCGGTCACGTTGTTCGTGAGTACCACTCAGTACTCCCGCAACGCCGCCGCAGTGCTTGTCGTATCTCACTCGCTCATTCGACCAACATTCTGGCCGGCGGATTTGATATTTGTAATATAATGAAATACTTAGTACACCATACAGGTTGGAAACATCGGAGGGTAGTGGGTCGCAATATATTTTACATGCTAAGGGGGCCGCGCCATGAAAATTATTGAAATATACTGGATTAAATAATGGGGGTGAGAACACGCATCCTTGCCTTTATTTACCTTTGAACTTATTCGTTCATAACAAATACTTATAATAAATTAATATTAGTCAAGTTGCTTTGGTATGTGTGAATCCTTGCGATATTGCGGGCTCACATTCCATTCATATAAGTAATTTGATTGTAATCTCATTATATTCAGAATATACATCAGTTCTACATACATAAATACAAAATTTTGATCGATTGGGGCTTAAATCTCGATAGCGCAGTTGGTTAGCGCGGTACTCTAGCAAAGTACAGGTCTTAGGTTCAAATCCTACTCGACGTAAACTTTTTATTTATGTATTTAATAAAATTAATAATAATTTTTAATAGTGTGGATAAGATTATATGCGACCAAAATCATCAGCAGCAAGGAAAAAGGGGTGATGTTGATTGTGATAGGATTACGATTTTCTAGCGATTTACCGTCAAATTTTTGCTGTTGAGTTGAGCTTTATGGATAAATTTGTTTTACGTGTGTCGCGACCTTTCAGGATGGTGTTTCGAGCTTAAGTTTTTTTTTGTTTGTGAATTACTATTCCGTAATTTAAGGAATTAACTATGATAGGAATTAGGTTTGAAATCGTCGGTAATTGGTTTCTAAATTTATTGAGTTTTTCGTAATATTGCATTTAAATTTTGAGAGATTGTTTTCATTATTATTCCCCGTTTATTGAATGTTGAGTAACGTTTTATTTGTAAATAGTTGTATATAAGTTTAAATAATGTTTATTTCGTTTGATTTCCTTAAAATTTAAGAGAAAGTTTTGTAAAATTAAGTAACTTAAAGAAAGAACGTAGATTTAAATGTATTTCTTGTCGTTCTGGCGACAAGGAGTCGGTTAATTGCAGTGGTTCAGCTTGAGATTGAGTATGTTGGTTTTGAGTCATAAAGATAGAATGTGGCACTAACTGTTTGAACTTAAATGAAAACACAGAGCTACTTTTCACGTTGATTCTGCTGACGTTTAGACTTTTGAAAAATATCGAGCCCTTACGATTGAAAACGAAGTTTGTGTGTAGGGGGTATCAAATCTTCTCCTTCCGTTTCTTAATTGGTGGAACTAAATTAAATGAGACTTTTTTGTGAGTGGTGGGATTCGAAAATCCAAGATGGAATTTGTTAATAATTTTGGGATTCTGCAACTGACAGCGCTCTCGAGTAGTGTGTTACTGTGACGTTTGTTGTTAAGGGGTGGTTAGAACGTTGATATATTGGACCTTTTGGTGTTTAACGAACGAACTTTCGTGTTGTGAGGGTAGTTATCTACTTTTTGAAGAAAACCTGTGAAGGGATTTTAAGTGAAATTGTTCAATCACCTAAGGACAGGGCCTAGTGCCGATTTCGATTTTACGTAATCAAGTTACCTGGGGATCACCGTCGTGTTATTTTAGTGCTTCTGTGACCTCATTGGTTTATGTCGCTTTTGCGGACTTATTAAATTAACGTTCTTGAAGTGCCACTTAATTGCCGTGCATAGCGTGTTAAAGTACCAAGAAACTTTCGCAGAATATTAAAATTATGTTTATATAAATAAAGTTAATAACCTTTTGGATTGGTAGTGTAAAGAAAACTATTTAAAAGATAAAAGTTATCGAGCACGTTGAGCGCACAATTTACTATTTTAAAAGAAGTTTTTAATTAATGCAGTAACACTTTACCGGGAATCAATCAAGGAACCGTTTGTGTACAAAAGAATAATAGTCAACATTTTCACTCATCACCTTGCGTCAGATCAGGGAGATTCCGTATCCGTAGTAGCAGTAATTAGTCACCTGGTCCATTTTCGATTGTTGTAATACAGAAGAGGTGCTAATTTAGACAGTAAGGTAGTATAACATTGTGTTTTATTGAGTATTTTCAAGATTTCTTGTGTGTGTACCTCAAATTATTTTCTTTGTTGAAGGTGAAAGCGGAGTCGTGTACTTTTTAAGTTAAGTTGTTGCTTTGGTTTATTTACTGTAATTAATCATAACTCTGACACTTCGCCTTCACACCCTTCATCTTAGTATTAAAGGGCAATTGACCCTGAAGTAGTGTGGTTAAATAATCCACGAAATACTTAGGTTAAGCAATTTAGAACGGCGTTACGCAGAATTCTGGCCAGACCTCCCGTCGCCAATTAAGAATTTGTTATTTTTTTTATATACGCATTATCGTATGTTTACATTTATATTATTTTTTTATCTTATTATAGCTTTGTTTAGGTTTCATAAATTTGTTTTAATTCTGTGAAAACCCCTTTTGTGTTACATAAAAGTCTTTTTTTGCAAATTGCAAGTTTACCGGTAGTTTAGAAGTTTAAGTGTTAACGTAGCGAAGTTATAGTTTCTTTATTGAGTAATAGCGTTAATGATATTCAGTGTTTTATTTGACTACTAGTTGATTATTAATTCATTTAGAGTGCATTCAACAAAGGCGATTTTTTTTGTTGTTAAGATTATTATATAATGCCTAACTATTTACACTAAGGTGTAGTAACGTAACTTTATTGAGTGATTAACACGCTTTTATTTGTTAGGCGTGTAGTGCTAGTTCGAAGCCCTATTTCAGGTGGTTTGCTGAGTTGCCGTCGAGGACACCTGGGATTGATTGCGGATAGGTAATCGTATGTTTTTGTATGTTTAGACACGCTATGTACTCGTAATTTTGGCACGACGTCCCTTATTTTGACTACCAAACATTCTGGCGCCCTAAACCGATCTGATTACGTCTTCATCCCCTACTTTGACTTACGTACGATTTACTATTCTGGATGTGCAAAATTTATCAACATCATACCCACTCCCATACGCTGACTAGTCGGCGCAAAAAGGCCAACTTTATCAGTAATCCCCTTCTACCACCCGTTTATACCGTTACATGATAACCAACCCAAGCAGGTTCCGTCAGATTTTACATCAGTAACACACATTTTATTTTTTATTTGAAGAAGAAAATTTACACTTGGCTTGTATATTTAGCTAATAATTCGAAGTTAATTTTTACAGACTTCTGTCGAATACTAAACATATTTTGAACCATAACGAAAATTAACTCTAGGCAGTCATAAGAAGACGTTCTTAATGTGTTGCTTTAGGATATTTGTAGTAAGGCCGGTACTCACCCTAGATTTAAAAGCGATTGTCAAATCACACCATTTGACGGTGGCCTTTTTATTCAGCGATACGCCACTTATTGGGATTGTGTCTTTTTTCATAACCGAAAATTTCATATCACTAGCAAACATCGATTAAATACGTTTAATAATAAGATCGCTAATGCTAAGCATCGAAATCATCAGTAACGTGGTATAATGGTTTTATGGCCACTGCTACGTTACTGATTCTCTATAACTTAAGGGTGGCAAGAGTATTTTTAATTAAAGCTATTCTTAAGGACATTATGATGGATTTATTATAAACCATATAAATCGTATGTGAGTACTTGACAAGCAAACAACAGCAAACCTAAAATTCATCAATATAATTAATGTTTTAAATATAAAGCAAACATATATAATATTCTGTTACCTAGAAGTATTTCGGATTATAGATAACATACATAAAACATCTAATTATGACTTAAAAACTAATTTTTGATTTTTAGAGTATACATTCTTTGCGTTACCTAGCTTACATAATCTTACATTTCCGGAAATATCTGCACTATACTTTCTAGAATTACTTTGTTGTAAGACATCTATAATCTAATGCAATTACAAACACCTAATCCTTTGACCTCACAAGATATATTTACTTTTATTTTACTACGTCTTAGCAGTCCCATATCGTGACAGAAGCTTCTAGGACTATACGCACGTTCAAAATGAACAGTGCCGCAAGCGTTGCGCTCGTAAAGGTCAACCCCAATAGCGTAGTTATTCTTAATTAGAAATAAATTTGTATCTTATTTACACATATGTATTCCTAATATTGAAAACAGTTTTGCCATAAACTTTTAGTTGTCACTCGCGTATTTCGAATCCACTTCAGTGCTAATATACTTATTGTTACTTACACTTGTGTGTGTGTGTGTGTGTGTGTGTGCGTGTGCGTGCGTGTGCGTGTACGTGTGCGCGTGCGCGTGCGCGTGCGTTTGCGTGTGCGTGTGCGTGTGCGTGTGCGTGTGCGTGTGCGTGTGCGTGTGCGTGTGCGTGTGCGTGTGAGTGTGCGTGTGCGTGTGCGTGTGCGTGTGCGTGTGCGGGTACGTGAGCGTGTGCGTGTCCGTGTGCGTGTGCGTGTGCGTGTGCGTGTGTGTGTGTGTGTGTGCGTGTCCGTGTGCGTGTGCGAGTGCGTGTGCGTGTGCGTGTGCGTGTGCGTGTGCGTGTGCGTGTGCGTGTGCGTGTGCGTGTACGTGTGCGTGTGCGTGTGCGTGTGCGTGTGCGTGTGCGTGTGCGTGTGCGTGTGCGTGTGCGTGTGCGTGTGCGTGTGCGTAGGCGCGAGCGTGTGCATGTTT
Source organism: Vesta saturnalis (assembly GCA_036346205.1). Classification (NCBI taxonomy): domain Eukaryota; kingdom Metazoa; phylum Arthropoda; class Insecta; order Coleoptera; family Lampyridae; genus Vesta; species Vesta saturnalis. The sequence continues at coordinate 985,045 of JARFJB010001084.1, read as the reverse complement.
ACGAATTTTAATAACAATTGTTGACGTCGGCACACAAAAATCTTGTGTGTCACTCTGTCATAAAATGGTTTACGAGTACTCATAAATTTGAAGGCCTCGAACTCGTCTCGGTCTACAAAGTTTACTCGTACTCGCAAACACTCATTTTCTGGCATTGTAATACAAATGACTATCATTGCGTCAAGAGTGTAATACCAAAAAATTTAAATATCTTGTTGATTATTATCTTACTAGGCAAAGGAGCAAGAAAGTACCCAGTTTGTTAATTGCCGGCGGTAATTAAAATTCTTTCTTATCAGGAAAACTGAATTTTTGGGATTTAAAATAATCAAGAACAAGTAGCTTCAAATAGTAGACCCTTCGAATCAGAAGTTTATTATCCAAAGTTTGTTGGTGTTACTAAAGAAAAATGGTGTACGCTTTATCTGAAAGGGTAAATATTATTTCCATTGCGGTTTCGAGGGCCGATCTGCGTTAAACGCAGGCATCCAGAAAAATAGTTGCAAGATTTGAAGGAAGGGGGTCTGTGGTAAATAAAAAACGAACCAAGCGAAGAGTACTGGATGAACTTGCCCAGATTGAAGTTTTGGGCCATTTTTCTACAGCTCTTTACTGCGAAAAGCAGCGGTTGCCAAAGGACTTGCGCCGGAAACAGTAACACGAACACTTAAGTTGGATGAATTCCACCCTTACAAGATGCACAAGAGATGCCGGGAAAGATTCAGAATAATCCAGAGTGAAAAACATCTGTTTAGTAACGATTGCACGTTTTTTTAATGGGACGGTGAATAAACACAACTGTCGCTACTGGTAGGATGGAAATACGCGTCTTTTTTGTGAAAGGCATACCCAACAACCTCAAAAGATTAACGCCTGGGCAGGTATTTTCGGAGATACATTTATTGTTCCTATGTCGAGGAAAATCTAAATTGAGATATCTAGCCAAACGTGCTACAGGCTACTATAGAACTTCTCATCATAGATGAAGTAGAGACTCAACGAAATGTTGACGGCAACCAAAATTTAAATAAAATTTAAATATTTAATATTTCAGCAAGACGAGTCGTTCCTTATTATGATGTTGCTGTTTGTCAATTTTCTGTGAAACATTTCCTGAATTGGATTGAAAGAAGAAGTATCATATAATGCTTCATTGGAGGAACCTCGTGATGGCATAATACGAGAATGCCGTTTAATTTCCAGGAACTTTGTATCGAACGTGAGGCCCGGATTTAGAAATCCTTCATTTTACTGCGTTTTGAACATTTAATTAGCTAATAATTTTATAGGGCGTAAATGTAAAGTGTAAAGTAAATGTGTTTTATCATGTAGTTTCTATATAGGTATTACGAGTACGTATACGATCAGTTTATCGTTAAATAAAGTTTAATTTTTTTATCCTAATATGCCTTTGTATGGCATCAATCAAAAATCATTTTTCATGAGCTTCGCAATGATGTTTCCCAAGAGAGGGTGTCATTTAAGATTTAAAAATTGCGGTGGCTAGGGGTGGTGGGTCGAGATGTCGTCGCCTTGTTAGTTGGGCCACTTTGGTTACCCGCTGTGTAGTACCAAAACGGTTTGGAGGATTTTTTTAATATATCTTAGTTAAAATAAAATACGGTTAATTGAAGCTTATCAAAAAGTCACCCTGTATGTGATAATGCTACCACCAATTTAATCACCAGAGAAATTAGTATCTGAAGGAAAACAGTTTCATACCTTTTGTTTTTTTTTGTTTTATTCAATATTAACTTTATGTTCACAAAAATACAAATACGTTTTACATTACTATTATGTTTTACTACTACTCATAATAACATTAAGGTAAAGTACGGTTTGGTATTCTAACTGGGTATACAATCTTAACATACCAACTGACCAGAAAGATGGTATCATCACAATGCAAAAATTTTACATCCAGTCTAATTCTACCTTCTGGAATGAATGGGGGCATGTTTTCGGCGTGTGGTTTCAAATTATACACGTAATAAAGCTTGTCCTTAAAAAATATTTCAAAAAAGATGCCATTTAGAATTTTAGGTTACCTTTAGCAAAGGACACTGACGAGCGTTGCTATTTTCCATCATCAAAGGTACGTCAAACTGTTTTGATGTGAGAAACTCACAAACTCCCATTGTAAATTCGATAGGTCCTTTTCTGTACTCATTGTGTAGAAATAAATAATTCTTAACAGCAACCTAAACATTTTTGGTTAGTCCCACGATTAGTTTTATATGAAAACATTACCCTCGAATCTTTGTTGTTTGTAAATGTTTCTTTGAACGTTACACTCAAGTTTAAAAAGAGTTCGTTTCGACTAAGTTTAAAACATTTCCAGTTAAAATTACTAATCAGCTTGGTATTAATAACGCTAACTTCACAATGAGAATGTTCAAATACGTATAAATTTTGCTAGAAACATAAACTATTATTGTTTATCATAATTAACACATTTTGCTTACCAAGGGTTGTGTGTATAAAATAAACGCTTGAAGCATTACGACTATTTTTGAGACATTCATCATTACCACATCGAGCAAGTAGAATTATTTCTGAATTGTGTCACTTAACCAAATGAATAATATTTCACAGATTGCTTTTTATGTGCTTCTTTATTCTTCTGAATAACAAAAACAAATATCATATTCATAATTATACGCTGTATTTTATACTATTACTACACCTATTTCAATAGTTAAAACATTACCGATAACAATCAAGGAAATAAATTATTTGCATATCAAATCACCTTTTAAAATTATAAAATAATTGCAATTGCTGTTTTACCATAGAAATTCTACATTACAAGCTGTATAAACTTATACATTGATTACACTATGACATTCATTGAACTATGATGGTTCTGTATAGAGTTAAGAGGGGTGGGGGTGGAGACTGCATACTTCGCCGAATGCCCACAACGCCGAATATTTCTTATTGTCTACATTGAACGCAACGATGACTATTTCGTAAAGGACAGATCGCCGACCATGCTCGTTATCTGTCTTAAAATGATATATTTATGTATTTATTATTTATCTGTTTATTTATTTATTTGTGTACACTTTGTTTAAAACAAACAATCTCAATGGCTAATATAATCCAATAGAGCAGTAATGGATGTAAGAAAAGGTCAAGTGCATTACGATTGTTAATTAAAACGTAACATGTCTGCAAGAGACACATTTTAGAGACACCGATACATTTAACTTACCTCAATACCTACGTTTCCGAAAAGACGTGCTTAACGTGGAACGAGCTCAAGATGGCAATTTTTTTAAAACAAAATCATACGTTCACACATTTAAAAATTAACACAGGTCTGCAAGTTGTCGCGGTACTTATCAGCCACCCTATCCAATTAACGGTGTGTAACAACTACCTCCATCACCAAAACTGGGCAACTCCCTTATATCACAACTCCAAAAACCCTTCCTAATTTTAGGAGATTTTAAATCACACAGCCCACGTTGGGGCTCAAACAAATGGGATCTCAAGGGGCGAGAAATAGAAAACCTCTGATCAAAAAAAAAGTAGTTTTATTTAACGACACCAGACCAACATTTTTCAATGGAAAGTCTAATGAATTCACGGCTATAGATTTAAGCTTCTGTACTGCGCGTATTGCACTAACTTTCACGTGGAATCCTATAGAGGATTTACATATAAGTGACCATTTCCCCATCCTAATAGGCTTACCCTGCAATAACCTCATAGTTCAGAGACCCTGTACCTGGTACTTAAAGAACGCCAAGTAGAACAAGTTTAGGAAATAAATCAAGCCCATCAACAGAATTAGGTATTAACGAATTAGTAGAAAGCTTCAACGAAGGCATTCAGTATGTTGCGAAGTTTACGATACCATTACAACAAACGCAAATTGACAGAACGCGAGCTCCCTCGTGGAACGTAGAAGTTTCTGAAGCAATAAAAAGGAGGAAAAAGACACTGAACACCTTCCAATTACTTCCAACAACGAAAAATTTAATCTTATTTAAAAAGCATAGAGCTATAGCTAGGCGAATAATCCGAACTGCCCAAAAACAATCCTAGCATAAGTACGTATCAGAATTAAAAACCGACACTCCACCTAAAACAATCTGGAACAATATTCGAGCCATTTCCGGTAAAAATAACTACTTACCTCAACAACGGAAATTGCAAGTCAACAATAACATCACATCAGATCCATTTGAAATAGCAGAAAATTTCGCCTGTCACTATGAAAAAATAAACAGCACAGAAAGCTACAATCAAACCTTCGCAGCCACCAAAATATAAGAGAAATACCGTTAAAGTTTGACGGACAGGACAACGAACCCTATACCGCCCATATTACCATGGAAGAGTTAAAACACGAAATTCAAAATTTAAAAAATACAGCTCTTGGTATCGACATGATACCAAACCAAATCATCAAAGGTTTTCCTAACAAGGGCCTCGAATATCTACTATTTATGTACAATAGAATTTGGGAAGCAAAACAGTATACTGATCTCTGGAAACTCGCGATAATAATCCCGATTCAAAAACAAAATAAAGACCCTTTACATGCGGAAAGTTATCGCCCAATTTCATTATTATGCTGCCTAGGAAAGCTCCTTGAAAGGATTATCAATAAGAGACTAGTGGAACCAATCGAAAAGAACAACTGTCTGTTTAGACACCAAACCGGGTGCAGAAAAAACATGTACACAAATGATAATCTAGTGATGCTAACTCAAAACATACAAGAGAGCTTTGCCGAAAGAGAACATCTCACGACAGTTTTCTTTGACTTAGAAAAAGCTTCCGACACGGTCTGGCGATATGTGGTGTTACAAAAGATACATAATTGGGGACCAAAAGGAAACATGGCGTACTTCATTAAAAACTTTGCAAGTAACAGATACATCCCAGTGAGGGCAGGAAACACACTGTCACATAAGCACACCCTCGAAAACGGAATTCCCCAAGCCCCCCAACAGTGGCACAATTTTCAACATAGCCATCAACGACATCACCCAAAACCTACACCGATCTATTGGACGTAGCAAAGTAGAGTCCGTACAAAAATATAAATTTTTGGAGATAACACTAAACACTACCTTATCGTGGTTAAATCATATTGAAGAACTGGATATCAAATGTAGGAAAATAATAACCATAATGAGATGCTTTGCAAACTGTAAGTGGGGTGCAGACAGAGAAATTTTGCTACGAGTGTACCAAATTCTTATGCTTTCAAGATTTGATTACGGCTACATCTCGTACATGTCGGCAGGCAAATCCCATCTAAACAAATTAAAGATCCTACAAAATTTATCATTACGATACGCCACTGGAGCGTTTTCAAGCAGCTCCATCAGCAGTTTACATGTAAAGGCAAGACTTTTACGACTATATTATAGAAGAATGTGGTTATTTTAGAAATACGCTTCGAAAGTATGTTAGACCAGACATACATAAATCATACCATAATTATTTAATAGGGGATTGTCTAGCAATAGGAAAAGAGTGTGAAAAAAGGGTACTTGTATTTTTAAAACGGAGTAATATATTTATCAATATTTAAGTAGATAAAATGACAGAATTTTAGCGCTAATGGGCAAAGACGCAGACGCGCTAAAAAAAATAAAACAATAATAATGATAATAATACCCCTCCAAATGATACACCTTGTGGTGGTGGAGGGGCTCTGTAACCACTGTGTCCAGCAGTGGTGAAGCGAAGTATCCTGACCCTCGTTAGTCTTTGTTATATTGATTGCACTTGTCCCCTTTAACAAAGGCGAACGAAGTCAAGGTGCCGAGGAATGGATGGCCATATGAGATATGGTCTTGAACGGTGCACTCTAGATACCTGCGGACCTCCAGTTGTAATGTAGCCTTCTGCTGTTAAGGACACACTATCAGTAGTGACTTTTATTTCGTCCCATACTCGTGGGAACAATATGAATAGTTCTAAACCACAAGAGGACCCATCCTCTGAAATGGGAGCGGTTGGAGGTCCGTCTGAAAACCCAAGAAACCCTGTAGTCGGGGGCAGATCAGAGGGCTAGGTGACGGATTCATACTGGTACCTTCCTGAAAAGGAAAGATAGGTTCAACTTTGATAAGTTGAGTCCATTCTTGATTAGTAAAGGTTTATATGGTTTGTTTGGAGAAATAAAGATGGTGAAAAGGTAAAGGATGGTATACTAGTAGAAACTCGGGCAGAAAGACAATCTCGTTGCATGAAATAGACATATATCTTCCTCGGTTTTCAAGTTGACGTTGTATCTCACGGTACAATGAAAAAATCCAGGGATGTCATATACTGTCCAGACCTATTAAATTGTACAGAGGAGGACATCAAGAACGAGCTCGCCGAACAAAATGTAATCGAAGTGAGGTTGACATCAAGAAGAGACGGTGTATTGAAAAATACACCTAATCACATACTAACATTTGATACTCCGATACCTCCCAAAAAGATAAAAGTAGCAAGTCCGATTATACGTTCCCCCCCCCGTCAGATGCTTTAAATGGCAGAAATATGGGTACACATCTATTAGATGTGCTGAAAATCAAGTATGTGTATGGGGCAAACCTCTCCACTAGGGAACTTCTTGTGAAGAACCCATCAAATGCATTAACTGTGAAGGTAACCATCCGGAACGTTCAAAGCTCTGCCCAGTATTCAAACAAGAAATGGAGATTCAAGAAGTTAAAACTAAAGAAAATATTAGCTACTTCGAAGCTCGTAAACTGCTAACAGTCCGAACACCTGCTCCAGCAACCTCATACGCTCAAGTTACATCTAGACAACCGGACGTTAGCTCGCTTGTCCAGGAGCTGGTTCCGGAATTGTTAAAAGCACCGAAAGGAGCATTTATCCCTAAGGTGGTGATCCAGATGCCCAAGCCTAGTGAGCCGAATGAATCAGCAAGCATTAGGATACTTCGTTCCCGTAATGGATCGGGGTCTAGTACAAGATCTGAGGCGATACCAATCGAGACCGAAAAACGAGGCAGAAGCGAGCCCACTACCAGTGAGACGTCTGCTGCTGACTATTGTGAAACATCCGCAAATCAGCAGCAGCAAAAGAAGAAAGGGTGGCCAGAAGGTTTGTGATAATATTTCGTGATATATATATATATATATATATATATATATATATATATATATATATATATATATATATATATATATATATATATATATATATATATATATATATATATATATATATATATATATATATATATATATCTGTGATGTCTTTATATTAGTGTATTGTTTGTCCACATAGTCGTGCTTGTCCTTTGTCTATATACTTATCCGTTAATTTCTTTATTTATTATGTACTTGTCCAATAATCTCAGTTGCTAGTTATTTGTCTATTTCAATGAACACGATTCTTCAATAGAATTGTAGAAGACTTGTTCAGTGTTATTGTGACATCATATTAATATTACAGGAGCACAACCCAATGTGTCTGTGCTTACAAGACGGTCACCTCAAACCGGAACAGCCATACTTCTTAAAAGACTATCAGGTTATCCGGAAGGACACTTTTCAGCTACAACGGACAAGCGGTGGTGTAGCAACACTTGTCCGGAAGGACATCAGATATGAACAAGTAGATATCCGATCCCCGCTACAAGTTATTGTAGTGCGGATAATCCATCCATCAGGTTACATTGTGCAATATTTATCCACCCGATAGCAACTGGCAGACAACAGATATTGGTCAGTTACAAACACCATTCCTGGTGGTTGGGGAATTTAGTTCCCATAATCCAGAATGGAAGTCCTCAAAAACTGACACCAGGAGGCGTAAGATTGGTCGGTGGTTCGAGAGACGACGTTGTCATACTCAATAATGGCGATCCCACTCACTTCAACACCAAGTCAAATACTTTTACGGCCATCAATTTGACACTCGTATCAAGCCTACTAGTGTCATTCCTTAAATGGAGTGTCGATAATGATCTGCACAATAGTGACCACTATCCAATTGTTATCGAAAGGAACGCAAAAGTAACTGTCCCATGCACTGTAAGGAGATGGATTACTACTAAAGCTGACTGGCCAAATTTTACGAAATCACTTACTACACCCCAACAACCAAATGTACAGAATGTCACAACCGCTATATTAAAGGCGGCTGAAACCAGCATCCCCAGACCTGGAGGGACGCCGCTTAAGCGGTTAGTTCCATGGTGGAACCACGAAGTTAAAAACTCTATTAGGGACAAGAAATCGGCACTATGTAAATTCAAAAACAACTTTACTATTGAAAATGTTATATTCTTTAAAAGGGCTCGAGCTATATGTAGGCGTGTAATTCTGGACAGAAAACGAACTAGCTGGAACAGATACACATCGACATTGTCGTCCTCTACCGCTACAACCGAAGTATGGAGCAAGGTCAAATCTATATCCGGAAAGAATAAAGCTCAACTTATTACATCTATCCGAGCAGATACAGCAATCACTGGAGATCCCAACGAGATATCTAAACTCCAGCAATCCAGTTTGAGAAAACCAGTAGTTCTCTAATCTATGATCCAACTTTTCTGGATGTAGTTAAACACGTAGATGAAATTGAGTTTAACCTTGCAGATAACTCTGACTACAACTCGCTTTTCACACTGCGGGAGCTAGAAGAAGCTCTAAAAAACTTAAAGGTGTCTGCCGCGGGCCCAGATACCAACGATATGCTTAAGCAACTATCAGTTGATATGAAATACGCTTTATTACAATTACTTAACTCTCTCTGGGAACAAAGCATTTATCCCGAACACTGGAAAGGGGCCATTGTTACACCAATATTAAAACTAAGAAAAGATCCTTTACCTCCTGGAAGCATTCTGTTGCCGCATCAGATTCTGGTGCCGCATCAGGCTGGCTACCGTAAAGGTAGATCCGCTATGGATCACCTTTTAGTGCTTGAAAATGCTGCTCATAAAGCAATTAGCAAAAGAGACCATCTAGTTGTTGTACACTTCGATATAAAGGGGGTCTACGACATGACGTACCGTCCTGCCATATTAAAAAAGTTCTACCGATACGGCCTTAGGGGAAGACTTCTACTTCTTGTTCATTCTTTTCTAACTGGAAGGAGTTTTCGGGTTCGTGTTGGCAAACATCTGTCAAGCTCAAGAATACTTGAAAATGGTGTACCACAGGGTTCAACTCTAAATTGTGCCCTGTTTACAGTAGCAATAAATGACATAGCTGCTAATGTTGACGAGTCTGTAACCAATCGGTTGGATTTCAATTTTCAAGAGAGAAGGCTAAGTGCTTGTACTTATGTCGTGTCAGAAACCGCATTTTCATCCTCTTCTACATCTAAATGGCCAGCCGATTATATGTGCCCCCAAGGCTAAGTTTGTTGGTGTTATTTTCGACGCCAAACTTACTTGGAAGACACATGTTACAGACGTCAAATAAAGATGTGACAAGGCGCTAAATATAATAAATGTTCTTGCACACACCAGGTGGGGTGTAGAACCCAAAGTGCTGTTAAAAGTGTACCAGGCGATGGTGCTATCATTGATTGACTATGGTTGCATATCTACGCATCGGCCCGCACAAGTCTATTGAAGACCCTGAATCGAATTCACAATGCTGGAATCAGGTACTGCCTTGGAGCCTTTTCTACCAGCCCGGTCCAGAGTTTATACTGTGAAGCGGCATTACCACCACTCGATATCCGACGATATTATGATTATGGCAAACTATGTGATTGCTATAAAATATAAGCCAGCTCATCCAAATAACGGTTTGCTATTCTTGGATGTAGATAGTTACTCAAATAGAAGGACGATTACTCGTCCATCTGGCTTACGCTTTAGGGAATACCTTCCAGTCCTTGGATGTGAAGGAATACGTGACATTATGTGACATTTCGCTCCCACCGTTTCACCCCCACCGTTTCGCCCCCACCATTTCGCCCCCACCGTTTCGCCTCCGGACGCTTCACCCCCGGGACGTTTCGCCCCCGGGACGTTTCGCCCCCGGGACCTTTTTTCTTCGAAAATAATAGAAAATTTTGAGATTAATATTTATTAAATAACACGTACCTAATACATAAAATATTAAAATTCAAAATTATGGGCAATGCCTAACAAATAATCATTAATATCTATTCTGCCATAACTTTCAACAATATTCTTTATTCTTGTAGAAAGGACAGAATATTTTTTATTAGTTCTTGGTTTAAATTTTAAGTACTTATCAGAAATTCCTTAGAAAGATAAATGCTAATTACCATTAATAATGGTTAACCCAGATTACCTACCTAATTGAAGTTGGTACAAACATTTAACGAACTTATCTATAAATGCTTAGAAAGATCAATAATTATATTAAATATTATTTTATACACAATTATTTGTTCATTTTTTCCTACTTGTTTATTGTTTTCTCAAACCCACATTCAGAAAACGACAAAAAAGGTTTTGCTCATATTTTTTTCAATTTTTGTAGAAGTATACCATTTAGGGGCGAAACGGCCGGGGGCGAAACGGCATCGGAAGCTAAACGCCGGGGGCCAAACGGTGGGGGCGAAACGGCGGGGGCGAAACGGCGGGGGCGAAACGGCGGGGGCGAAACGGCGGGGGTGAAACGTCCCCCCATATATCATCTGAAGACGTGCTTGACATACTTCCGTGGGCACTTGAAGTACCAGTTATCGAGCGACGATATCTAGTAGCCAAAAACGACCTAAAACAAGAAATTCTCCTGAACTGGCAAGAAAAATTGCAGCAAATTGACACTCACCTGTCTGTCATTAAGACAGATGTGAGCAACAATCTCCTATGTCTTGACTTGCCTAGAAACGAACAAACCAGGTTACACCGGATACGTCTTGGACACACTGCACTAACTCACCAACACCTCCTAAAGGGCGAAAGGAACCCTACATGTACCATTTGCGACGTCAGACAAACAGCATCACACATTATCCTCGACTGCCCTATATACCATATAGAGAGGCAACAACATCACGTGCAAGGAACCTTGAGACACAATTTAGTCGAGTTAGATGCAATAGTTAACACTTTTTGAAAAGAATAGGCATGTATAAAAAATTGTAATAGCAGAAAGATACGTATACTAACATGCACATTATTTATTATAGTTAAAACTACTTTTGCTCGAATGAGTATTGGTTAAAAGCGCTAATGGCCTTAGTGGTTGATGCACTGAGGAAGGGTTTTTAGTGGGTATGCCTGATAAAAGGGAATCCCACACTACCACCTTGAGGTGGTGTCCCTAAAGGATTTTCCCTCCTCGTCAAAATAATAATAATAATAATAGTAATAATAATAATAATAATAATAATAGGGGAGTAAAGTCGACCCAGCACCTCCACGTGGTACTCCCCGGGTTACGCTAGCGCTGGTCGCAAGCCGTTTGTCCTTGTCTCGTTTGGTTGTCTTGGTCCGTTGTTTACCGTTATTTGTCCCCTATGGGTTTGGGGGAAGAATTGTCCCACCCCCGTGCTGGTAATCGTAAGAGGCGATTGATGGACCCACGCGTTTGCCGTGCGTGGCGACCCGTACGGAAGGAAAAGGGGATCCTGGTAGTTGAGGGGGGCGTTCCCAGGTTGTAAAAGGATCGCTTTCCCAACACGCTACTTTGGCCCTGGCTTCATTCAAGACGGGCGGTCCCTCCCTAGCCCGGAGGGATCAAGCGGCTTGCTGACTTCCTTTTGTCTTGAACTTCCTTCCAACTTTACCTGTTTTCTGCTTCATCTTCTCTCTCATCTGTTCTACTGATGTTCTTTCTGTGGAGTCAACGTTGGCGAGTCGTTACAGGGCAAGAAAATGCTCGTTTTCTTCAACCTGGGCGGCTATGCTTTTTAGGTATCTCTGGCGGCGCCTGGCATAAACCCAGTTCGTTCGTCCCATTTGAGGCTCCAAGGAGGGTGGAGAGCCTAGAAAGTGAAATATAGTAGTTTTTTATGGATGATACAGCAACTCGCAATTTGGCAACGGACACTGATACTGGCTATGGCGATTCTAAGCTGACTACTGATGGGTTAGGTGTTGGACCCACAGTGGATTATCGGCAACACCAAAAGAAAACTCTGCAAGAGGATGCTAATCCTTTCGCGTCGAGTACTAAAGTTGGTAGATCTCCTGTACAACAGTCGAGACCCCAAAATATTAATATTGAACAAACTGAAAAGAAGGAAGTAAACACAAAACAAACGGATATAAATGAAATGAGGAATCAGACAGAATGTACTAAAGACAACGAAAGTAATAACCAAACTGGTACTCGTAATAAATTAGATACAGATGAACAAGCACGACACAAGAAAAAACGAATACGCACGCACACACGAAGCAAAACTATCCCAACCCATAGAACACAGCCCCATCAAAAATATTCCGAACTAAATGAAAAATACCATGTATTCAGAATCTCAGAAGAAGATTATAAGGCAATGTCACCGTTCGTAATACAAAAGAGAATATTTGAATGCGTTGGCTCAAAAATAGAGATCAAGAAGATTGGTCTGGGTTTACTAAGTGTAAAGGTGAAAAACGAAGAACAGCTTCAAAAGTTAAAAACGCTACAAGACATTGAAGGCAAAAAAACAGAGGTTTCTCCAAATGACCGCTTAAATAAGTCAACAGGTGTTATAACATTTGCTGATCTTATGGCATGTTCAACTGAAGAGATCGTAGACGAACTAAAAGACCAAGGAGTTATTGACGCTTATAGGATCACCAAACGAATCGAAGGCATTGTCACTAACACAGCCTCAATAAAACTGACTTTTAAGAAGAATAAACTACCTACCGAAGTTAAAGCAGCGTATTTAAACATTAAAGTAAGACCATATATCCCTCTTCCAACTAAATGTTTTAATTGTCAGAAATTTTGCAAAGGTACACAGACATGCGAATGTGGAAAACCTTTTCACGATCAGGATGAGAAATGCGCAGATCCACCAAAATGTGTAAACTGTGGAGGACCTCACACATCGAAATATTTAAAGTGTGCCACATATCTGAAAGAGAAGGAAGTAATGAGAATGAAAGCAACCAATAACCTAACATATAGAGAAGCAAAAAACATTGTTTATAGCAGATCTTACGCAACACGAGAAGAAACATACGCACAAAGAGCAATAAAAGAGGACATCAACAAAACCACAACAAATAGGCCTACACGACCAGACGATCAAACCGCATTAACAAAAAGGTATAATGCAAGAACACCCGAAAGCCCACATTTAACTATACCTGACCTGGAAGCAGAGACGTCCAAGGAAACGAGAATACAAAGAAGTTTATCTAATTGGACAGTTGAACAAAGTGCTTCAGAAGTGTCGGAGGGGTCGACACTAGACGTTTGTGACACTGACGACGACCTAACCAGTCAAAGCAGTGCTAGCTCCAAAAGGAAAAAAGGCTGGCGGCCAGGAGTGCCACGTCTAAACTTAAGAAAAGATCCAAAAGTCACGACCTACAAGCCAAAGAAACAAAAACTGTGATAATTTCAATCTGTGATATACATGTACCTGTGACAACTATTTAATTTTTGTGAGACTATATGTTCTGTCTACCTCGTTTTATTTACCCACTCGTTAATTTATTTATTTATTATATTTTTAGTCATTTAAACTATATTCTATTTACCTAATTTTATTTATTTATTAAATTTAAAATGGCTACCGAAACTATCATTCAATGGAATGCGAGAGGTATCAAAAATAAATACGACGAGCTGAGATACATAGCAAACCACAACAAACCCATGATCATCGCAATACAAGAGAGTAAATTATCAACAAAAGACAATCTCGTCTTAAGCAACTATCACATATACAGGAAAGATGTGGTAACTGTACATAACGAACGTTCCCATAGGGGAGTTGCCACACTGGTGAAGAAAGATATTGTAGCAAAACAGATTAAATTAAACACAACACTACAGGCCCTTGCAGTTGAAATAATGATACCAAAAAAACTCTACGTTGTTAATATATACCTACCGAACACATCGTGGCCAGCCCAGGAAATGCAAAACTTGCTTTAACAAATAAAACAAGCGTGTTTAATATTAGGCGATTTCAATTGCCACAACACTTTATGGGGATCAAGCTTTACTAGCACAAAGGGTTCAATATTAGAAAATATTATAAACGACATACCACTGGTGATATTAAACAACGGCAACCCAACTCATTTAAATGAGGCTTCAGGAGGTTTTAGTGCTATAGATTTATCAATAGCAAGTCCTGGTATAGCACTAAACTTTAGTTGGAAGGTAATGGAGGATGCACATCATAGTGACCACTTTCCCATAAGTATTGATATAAATAAACAACAAACAGAATACCATGCCCAACGTAAATTTAATACAAAGAAAGCAGACTGGCAGAAATTTACAAATGTAATTCAAAAACCTAACATAAACAACAATGTAGAGGAAGGCGTAAGAAACTTCACAAACGCAGTAATAGAAACTGCACGAACAACCATCCCAATGAAAGGAGGGAAAATGAAGCGGGTACCGGTTCCATGGTGGAACGAAGAAATTGCACAACTTAATAGGGAAAAAAAGCGTTTACTAAATAAATATAAAAAACACCAAACACCAGAGAACCTAATCGAATTCAAAAAGCAAGAGCGAAAGAGAAGTATGAAAAGCGGAAATCTCAGCAAAACTCATGGCGCAACTATACATCTAGTCTAACTGCTAGCAGCCCACAAAACGAGATGTGGAGAAAAGCGAAATGCATTATAGGAGAAAATGACCCTCCCAAACCACCTACGCTGATAATAAATGGACTAGCAACGTCAGACGCAATAATAGTGGCAAATGAATTCGTGCAATACTTCCAAGAAGTGTCCAGTAACTCCCAGCGCCCTGAACTTCATAACCATGCGGGAATAAAACAAAAACTCCACCAATTCGATTTTCGAGATGATGTGGGCCAAAACTATAACTCACCATTTACTATGTTAGAAATGAAAGAGCTATAAAACGTACGAAAGAATCTACCCCAGGCCACGACCTTATAACGTACAGCATGGTAAAACATCTTCCTCCAGAAATTAAAGAAACCCTATTAGAACTGTATAATAAAATCTGGCTATCTGATACTTATCCGATTAGTTGGAAATTGGCTACCATAATAACCCTACCTAAATAAGGCAAGGACTCAACAAGACCAGAACATTTCAGACCCATAGCGCTAACATCCTGCTTATCCAAAATCCTAGAATCTATGGTGAACTTCAGGCTGACGACTGTACTGGAAATTAACCATAAACTTAGCAACTATCAGGCTGGATTCCGAAAAGGGTACTCTACTGTAGACCAACTTCTAAACTTAGACCACATTATAAACAGAACATTTACAAACACTGAACACGCGTTGGCTATCTTCTTTGACATACAAAAAGCCTACGACACAGTATGGAAACCGTGGGTTCTACAAACGCTGCAGCTCTGGGACCTCCGAGGACACCTACCTAAGTACATTCAAAATTTCCTAACAGGCCGTCAAATCCAGGTGCAAATAGGACAAATAAAATCTGAAATTCGAACACAGGAAAATGGTATCCCGCAGGGCTCTGTATTGAGCGTAACTTTGTTTGCTATCGCCATTAACAATATTGCCGACAAAATTGACTCAGATACACACAAGCTACTGTACGCGGATGACCTGTGTATTATAAGGGCGGGCAAAGATATTGAAACGGTGGCTGAAACCTTACAACACGACTGCGAAGCTCTGGTAAAAGAAGCCAAGTCCCGCGGATTTCAATTTTCGCCAGCTAAAACAAAATGTATGCACTTTTGCCGTCTCCGTAAAAAGCACGAAGTACCAGAATTATATTTAGATGGAGAACAAATACCAGTAGTAAAAGAACTCAAATTCCTGGGGATAATCCTCGATGATAAGCTAACCTTAAAACATCATATAGAAAGCGTGGTGACAAAATGCAAAACACTTCTCCACAGAACTATAATATTCGCCGGATACACATGGGGTGCTGATAGGGAAACACTAGTAAAAATTATTAATGCCTTCATTAGAAGCAAAATAGAATAAGGATCCGTCCTTTATAAGTCAGTAGCAAAAACATACCTCAAGAAACTAACATCGATATGGAACAGTGCGTTATTACTTGCAACAGGAGCGTACCATACGTCCCCAACAGAGAGCCTCGATATTGAGAACAACTCACTGCCGCTAGATTTGCGCTTACAACAGCAACACCTGAGGTATGGAACAAAATTATGTGTGAACAAGTTACACTTCCTCCACAATCACATTAGGGAGCCTTTCCTTCATGATAAATACGAATGACAACAAACACGCACTGTCCCGGCAATCGTACAACTACACAAAGACCTATTGTCGAACGAAATATTAAACTTTACATTTTGGAATCCAGATAATAGAATACTACCATGGGAACTAACCCCACTTGAAATATTGTATGCAGAATTCGAGAAGAACAAGGTAGAACCGCTAGATATTATCGTAAATATTTGGGAAGGGAATATTAAAGGATTTAGCCTAACTCATTTTAATGCAACGACGGCATGGAATACAAATGATATTTATTCAAATAAAAACCTAAGGTATGTCGCTCTCCTAAAAGCACTTGAATACTGTTCCAGCATCAACAAAACGAAAATAGGGGTTTACTGTAACTTTTACCTAAAGAAAACCGTCAACGACCTATTTGATCAAAATAATCTAATCAAACTAACCCTACAAGATTGGAATTATATGAAGCAGAATGGAAAAAAAATAAGCATTATTTGCATTCCAAAATGTAATGATAACTCTCAACTGCAACAATTAAAACAAAAAGACATACCAACACCTACGAAATTTATTAACACATGTGAAACCGAGGATATATTGAAGTGGATTAACCAAAAACAAATACACCGCTGGAAATCCAGGTGGTCGACAAATCAATCGTTTCTGAGGACAATACAACAAGACACAAAAACCACTTGCTACAAAACTACACTAAAACGAAAAGACCAAGTGGTGATTACTAGATTAAGGATTGGACACACACGATTAACTCACAGTCACCTATTAACAGGACAGAAAGCTAAACGTTGCGCTCAATGTCACAAAACACTAACGATTAAACACATATTAGAAGAATGCCCAAAACTTAACGACTACAGACAAACCTATAAGGTAACAAATATACAAATACTAAATGAACAAGAAAACATTGGAAGAGTTATAGAATACGCCAAAAACATAAACTTGTACCAACACATATAATAATCGACAAACCAAATAATTATATAACATAGACTTCCTACCATGACGATACCGATGTGCTAATTACCGTAGCTGTAGATGCACATCCTTGAAGGCCAAGTAAAATAAATAAAAAAAAAAAAAAATAATAATAATAATAATAATAATCTCAGAAGCTCGGTGGGATATCTTTAGATCACACCTAAAGATCACAAGTACTCCGAGAAATATAGAAGAGATCACAGAAGACATCTACAATGATGCTAACAAAGCCATTCCGAAGGTAGGAGGAAAGCCTGTCAAGCGACAGGTACCGTGGTGGAACGGAGATGTAAGTGCCGCCATTAAAACAAAAAAGAGAGCATTCAACATCTTTCGGAGACATGCCACTTACGAAAACTTGGTAGCATTTAAGAGAGCCCGAGCGATTGCCCGTAGTATAACGCTACAATGTAAGAGAGAATCTTGGAACGCGTATGTATCTACTATAAACTGTCAAACCTCCAATACACAGATATGGCAGAAAATTAAGGCAGTATCTGGTAGGAAAGCTTGTCGACCCATTCAACTGAAGATGGAAAACGACAGCATAATTAGTGCCCCTCAAATAATAGCTGAGCAACTGCCAGACCAATTCCAACGAGTAAGCAGCAACGAAAACTATGATCCTTCATTTCTATGTCATAAAGGTGAACGAGAGAAAACACTTAACTTTACCTGCCTTCAACATATATGTTATAACCTTCCATTCACTATGGTGGAACTTGAAACAGCGCTGAAGTGTAAAAAAACATCATCTCCAGGTCCTGATTTCATAACATATGATATGCTAAATAATTTGAGTAAGGAGTGTAAATCTCAACTGCTTGAGGCACATAACGACATCTGGAATGAAGGTTTATACCCGACCAGCTGGAAGGAAGCAATTGTAGTGCCTGTGTTGAAAAGGGGCAAGAATCCTTATTTAACCTCCAGCTACCGTCCAATAAGCTTAACACCTTGTGTTGGGAAGGTATTTGAGCGCATGGTAAGCTGTAGGCTAATGTGGCTGCTAGAAAAAGGGGGTCGACTAGTAAACCCTCAAGCCGGTTTTCGACAACATCGATCCACAACTGATCACTTAGTACACCTACAAAATATGGTATTGGAAGCCTTTGCGCATAGACATCATGCGGTTGCTGTTTTCCTACATGATAAATCGTTTGACATGACCTGGAGGTACGGTGTGATACAGAAACTTTATGAATGGGGGCTGAGAGGCAATTTGCCCAAACTTATCTTTTCATTTCTCCACGACCGTACTTTCCGTGTGCGAGTTAGGAATCAGATGTCTACCTCCAGAAATCAGGAAAACGGTATACCACAGGGATCTACCTTGAGTGTGGTGTTATTTGCTGTGGCAATTAATTCCCTGATCACATCTGTACCCAATGAGATTTTCAGTTACCTACATGTGGACGATTTAACTATCTTGTACTGGGCAGAAAAAATAGGTATGATAAACAAAAAATTGCAACAAGCTATAGACACCATAGTCCATAATGCTAGAACAGTGGGGTTCAAAATATCGTATGAAAAAACTTATAGTCTCCATTTTTGCAAACTTCGACAGCCTCACTATGATCCAATGCTCTCTCTGGAAGGGAGATACATTCGCGTAACCCTAGACCCTGGACTCACTTGGACAGTCCATATTAACGAATTGATATTAAGATTGAAAAAGCGACTAAATACAATGAGATTGTTGGCAGGCTCCAAATGGGGCGCAGATCCAGGGATTCTAATAAGGATGTACAATATACTGATAAGAACGAAGATGGACTACGGCTGTGAAGCTTATTCCTCTGCATCTAACAGTACTTTAAAACCACTTAAATCTATTCAAAGTGCTGCTATCAGGTATTGTTTGGGAGCATTTTATACCAGCCCACATAACAGTCTATCATGTGAAGCAGGCATTATGCCCATCGATCTGCATCAAAAATATCGAATCTTAAACTATTCTTGTAAAATAAAAGTGCAAACACGCCATCCTAATTATACAATCTTATTTAGGAATGATGCAAGTTTACAAAAGTGGAAAGGATTGCACAAACCATTGTGGTGGAACGTCAAAAATACTCTCACTTCTCTGAACGAGAAAGTTCCAAACATGCTGCAGTTGGAACCACTTGAAGTATCTCCGTGGACTGTACCGTTAATTAAGATTTGTTTTGACTTAGAAACATATAGTAAAAAAGAGACGTCCCCATCTACCTACCGAGTAAAATGTAAACAACTATTTAATTTTTCAAATTTGACAAAATTGTTTACTACATCTTTAACAATTTTTAACATACATTGCTACTGACGAAGATAACTGTAAGTGTTATCGA
Source organism: Vesta saturnalis (assembly GCA_036346205.1). Lineage (NCBI taxonomy): Eukaryota > Metazoa > Arthropoda > Insecta > Coleoptera > Lampyridae > Vesta > Vesta saturnalis. The sequence continues at coordinate 965,429 of JARFJB010001084.1, read as the reverse complement.
AACGTTTAGATTGTATAATTTAAAGTACACCATTAAAAAATCCCAAAAAGATAAGTATTTTATTATGAGTGTTAATGGTGAAAGTTTACATTTTCATAACTATTTAATGTATATAAAGACCACATATTCCTCTATACGGATGGCTCTAAAACCAAAGAAGGAGTGGGATGTGCGTTATATGTAAATAACAGCGAATATAAATGGTCGTTGCTCAAGCACACCTCTGCGTACACTGCAGAATTATTTGCCATTTGGCAAGCGCTCCGTTACTCTGAAATGTGCGTTAGGGAGAAGAAGATCGCAATAGTAAGTGATTCCCAAAGCTCCTTACGTGGTATGCAGAACCCGCATACTAAGGACCCGCTGGTACAAATGATAATTTGAACAATTTCTCACCTGGAAAACACTGGATATAGTGTTATATTATTATGGATACCTAGCCATATTGAGATCGAAGGTAACGAGCGAGCAGACAATTTAGCACGTCGTGCAGCAATAGAAACTGGAAATGAAACAGCTGAGAGAGTACAGATGACTACGTCTAGTGACTTTCAAAAACACTTGAAAAACAATATAAAAGCATTATGGAAGCGGACGTGTTGCCAAAGTGATAGTCCTCTAGGACGTCTGCAAGGAACCACCAATGGATGGAAACCTTTGAGCCCAACATCTAGAAAGGAAAGAGGCATCCTTCATAGACTAAGAATAGGGCATACAACAATCACTCACAAATACCTTCTGGAGGGAGAACCACCACAATTGAGCAATAAATGTTCAGTAGCCTTAACAGTAGAGCATATTGTTTGTATCTGTCCTATGTACACTCCATTACGTGAAATGTACATGATTGCGGGAAATCTGAAAGATAACTTTGATACACGCCAGATGGGAAATCTCATACTGTTTCTAAAGGCAATAAATATGGTTAGCAAAATATATTATGCCTACATAGACATGGTGCCAAAGACCACAGCTGTCGACGCACCAAAATAGTACTAAAAAAAAAAAAAATAATAATAATAATAATAATAATAATAATAATAATAATAATAATAATAATAATAATGATGATATAGAAAATTGTTTACACGCGTTTTATTTATAGATATTGTAATTGAGACATTAAGAATCTTAGCGTATAGTTAAATACATTTTGCGGCACATTGTAAATATCGGTGATTTTTACAAAAAAAATTTTCATAATAAATATATAGGAATGTTGAAGTAAATTAGAGATAATAGGTTAGGGCAGTCAATTTGGTTGTGAATAAGCTTATAGAGAAAAATTACACTATTTTGAATCCTTCTATCTTCAGGTGATGTTACATTAAAGCAATTAAGTAACTAATTATGTGGATATTCTCTCTTGCGGAGCTATCGGTTACTTTAAAGACTGAAAATTAAAAAAATTTTCGATGCACGGATTCCAATACATTTATTTAGTTGCCATAATGAGTGGGTACCACGCTAAAGAACAATATTCTAGTTTTGTACGTACTATACCAAAATAAAAGATTTTCAGTATTTGAAAACGATTTGGAATACTTTATAAATCCTACAGTATGAACGGCAGATCTGCTTATAAAGTCGGTATTCACAAAAAGAAAATTTATCGCCTCTGACTGATGTACAACGTGTTAGATTTGTCTCGCTATAGTCATAGTGAATTGGTTGACGGTTTCTTGTGTGTGAAGTTATTTAACATTTTTGGCTATACACATTCTACGTAATGTTGACGGGTTTGTTTGGTTAAATACCGCGGGAGGGTGGTACCGTAATTGAATTTACAAATTATGGAAGAAGTGGCTTTATTTTTACATAAGTAAAACATTGACTTGGTAACATTGATAATTTCATCGATTTCCGGGAAAAATGTGAAAGAACGTTGTGGTTGAGTCGCCATTGACTAAATAGTAAAGGCGTTGCCTTGAAAATTTCCTGTTCTTACTTATTCATGCCAATCGGAAGCCTCTACAATAGGAAATTTTAATTAAGAATAATCATTCGCTTATGGCTATGTTTACTTTGGATGATTATTGATCGATGTAATTAGCGTATGTAAATTGATAACCGTATGATAAGACACCAATATTCCTTCATACTTTGGTAACCTTTAACTTTCTTTTAGTATATGAACTCTTCGAAGTAAATAAACAGCTGATACTTTAATGCAACTAATTACAACTTTTGGTGCTCGCCTGACATCATAAAAGGTATAACAATTGGTCGAGTATGACCTTGCATTTACTTGTGTTATTTTATTTTAGCTCTTTCGCTTTTTTCGTTCTTACGTTCCTTAAACTGTTCGTTCTTGCGATTTTTTCGTTTTTATGTTCCTTTGATTTTGATTGTCTGCGTAATTATTACTATTACGGTGAGTGCCTGTACGTTGTCAACTAGTTACCAAAGTGGAATCATTCTAACCTGTAACTAGAACGAAGCTGTTGATAGTGGGATATAGAGGTTACCTTCTCGTCAACCAGGTCAGAATACTCTAGTATACACTCCGTTCATTATATAAATGCTAAAATCGGTACGATAGACATTCATGTTTTGAAAGCTGCCTTTTCAGTGAACAGCTTACTTTCTAAAAAATAAAAGCGTGCTTTACTAAATGAAACAACCAACATATTAACCAAAATACCTTAGTAGAAAATTTGTCGTTTATAATTTGCTTTGTTTGGCATAACGGTTATAGTAGGTGCAGCACTCCAGTATCATTCACTATTGTGTAATTAGTGTAATTACTTCAAGGGTTAAATTATAATGAAATCATGTGGACACACTCACACACTCACACACCCACACACTCACTCACTCACACACTCACACACTCACACACTCACACACTCACACACTCACACACTCACACACTCACACACTCACACACGCACACACTCCCACTCTCACACAACCACACACTAACACACTCACACATACAGACAAACTCACACACTCGCACACTTTCTCACTCACACACTACCACCCCCACACACTCACACACTTACGCACTCACAAACTCACATACTCCACACTCACACACTCACACACTCACACACTCACACACTCACAGACTCACACACTCACACACTCACACATTCACACACTCACATACACGCACTCACACGCACCTATACACCAACACACTCACACATCCACACACTCACACATCTCACACTCACACACACACACACACACACACACACACACACACACACACACACACACACACACACACACACACACACACACACACACACACACACACACACACACACACACACACACACACACACACACACACACACACACACACACACACACACACACACACACACACACACACACACACACACACACACACACACACACACACACACACACACACACACACACACACACACACACACACACACACACACACACTCACACACACACACACTCACACACTCACACACTCACACATCACACTCACACACTCACACACCACACTCACACACACACACACACACACACACACTCACACTCACACACACTCACACACTCACACACACACTCAACACTCACACACACACACACACACTCACACACACACACACCACACACACACACACCACACAACACACCACACTCACACATCATCACACACACCAAAGACATCACACACCCCCACACACACACTCACACTCCACACTCACACACTCACACCACTCACACTCACACACTCCCACACCTCACACACTCACCACACTCCACACTCACACTCACACACTCCACACCACTCACTCTCACACTCACACACTCACACACTCACACACATCACACTCACACTCACAACTCACACCACTCACACTCACACACTCACACTCACACACTCACCCACCCTCACACATCCACACACTCACACACTCACACACTCACTCACACACTCACACACCCACACCACACATCACACACTCACACTCACACACCTCACACTCACACACTCACACATCACACTCACACTCACACACTCCACACACTCACACACCACACTCACACACTACACATCACACTCACACACTCACACACTCACACACTACACACTCACACACTCACACACTACACCCACACACTCACACTCACACACTCACACACTCACACTCCACACACTCACATCACACTCACACACTCACACACCACACCTCACACACTCACACACACACACTCCACACACTCACTCACACTCACACTCCACCTCACACTCACACACTCACACTCACACACCACACTCACACACTCACACACTCACACACTCACACACTCACACTCACACACTCACACTCACACTCACTCACACTCACACACTCACACCACCACTCACACTCACACACTCACACACTCACACTCACTCACACCACACCTCACTCACCACCACACACTCACACACTCACACTCACACACTCACACACTACACACTCACACACTCACACACTCACACACCTCACACTCACACACTCACACACACACCACACACTCACCTCACACTCACAACTCACACACTCCTCACACTCCACACTCCACACCCCACACTCACACACTCCACACTCACACACTCACCTCACACTCACACACTCACACTCACACACTCACACACTCACACACTCCACACTCATCCACACACTCCACACTCACACCACACTACACACCCACACATCACACTCACACACTCACACACTCACACACTCACACACTCACACACTCACTCACACTCACATCACTCACACACTCAACACACTCACACACTCACACACTCACACACACACACACACACTCACACACTCACACACTCACATCACTCACACACTCACACACTCACACACTCTACACACCACACACACACTCACACATACTCACACACTCCACACCCACACCACACACTCACACACTCACATCTCTCACCTCACACTCACACACTCATCACACCTCACACACTCACACACTCATCACACTCACACTCACACTCACACACTCACACAATCACACACTCACACCACCACACACCCACACTACACACTCACACACTCACACTCACACACTCACACACTCACATCACACTCCACACTCACACACCTACACACACTCACACACTCACACACTCACAACCTCACACACTCACACACTCACACACTCACACACTCACACCACACTCACACCACTCACACTCACACACTCCACCTCACACTCCACCACACCTCACACACTCCACACACTCACACACACACACACACTCACACACACTCACACCACACTCACACACTCACACACTCACACCCCACACACACTCACACACCACACACCCACACACTCACACACACACCACACACCTCACACACTCACACCACACACTCACACACACCACACACTCACACACTCACTACACTCACACACTCACACACTCACACTCACACACACCACACTCACACACTCACACACTCACACACTCACACACTCACACTCCACACATCACACACCCCACACTCCACACTCACACACTCACACACTCACACACTCCCCACCCCACACACTCATCACACACCACACCTCACACACTCACACACCACACTCACACACCTCACACTCACACACTCACACTCACACACTCCACACACTCACACACTCACACACTCACTCACACTACACACCTCACACTCACTCACACACACTCACACACTCCACACTCACACTCACACACTCACACACTCACACACTCACACTCCCACACTCACACTCACACTCACACACCACTCACACTCCACACCTCACACATCACACACTCACACTCACACACCTCACACACTCCACACCACACTCACACACTCACACACTCACACTCACACCCCACTCACACACTCACACACTCACACACACCACACCACACACTCACACACTCACACACTCACACTCACACACTCACACACACTCCCACACACTCACACACTCACACACTCACACATCACACACTCCACACTCACACACTACACACTCACACACTCACACACTCACACCTCACCACCACACACCACACATCACACACCACACACTCACACACTCACACACTCACACTCCACACTCACACTCACACTCCACACTCACACACTCACACTCACACTCACACTCACACACCCACACTCACACACTCACACACCACACACTACACACTCACACACTCCACACTCACACACTCCACACACTCACACTCACACACACCCACTCCACACTCACACACTCACACACTCACACACTCACACACCTCACACACACTCACACACTCACACTCAACCACACTCACACACACATCACACACTCACACACTCACACTCACACACTCACACACACACCACACCTCACACACTCACACACTCACACACTCTCACACTCACACACTCACACACTCACACACTCACATCCACACACATCTCAAAAATCTACACAACACTTATCAATCAAATTCAACACACATCAACAACACTCCACACACTCACACACTCACACCCACACACACACACACCCACACACACCCACACTACACACACACTCCACACACACACTCACAACCACACACACACAACTCAACACTACACACACACACCACACATCACACACTCCACACACACTCACACACTCACACTCACACTCACACCCACACTCCACACTCACACCACACACCTCACACACACCCACACCTCACACCACACACTCACACACTCACACCACACACCACACACACACACCACACACACACACCACACACTCACACTCACACACTCCACACTCACACACCACACACTCACCACACTCCACACTCCACACACCACAACTCACACACTCACACCACACCACACACTCACACACTCCACACTACACACCACACTCACACACTCACACACTCACACCCACACTACACTACACACACCACACACACACACCACAACACCACACTCACACTCACACACTCACACACCTCACACACTCACACACACACACACCTCACACACTCACACACTCACACACTCACACACTCACACACTCACACTCACACACTCACACACACTCACACCCCACACTCACACACCTCACACCACACACACACACACTCACACACACACACCACACACACACTCACACACTCACACACCACACACACCACACACTCACACCACACACACACACCACACACTCACACACCACACACTCACACACTCACACACACTCACACACTCACACACCACACACTCACACACTCACACACTCACACCTCACACACTCACACACACACACACTCACACACCACACACCCACACACCACACACTCACACTCACACACCACACTCACACACTCACACACCACACACTCACAAACTCCACACACTCCCACACTCACACACTCACACCTCCACACACACACTCACACTCACACACTCCCACACACTCACACACTCACACTCCCACACACTCACACACTCACACACACTCCACCTCACACACTCACACACTCACACACTCACACACACTCACACACACTCACACACTCACACCACACACTCACTCACATCTCACACACCCACACTCACACACTACACCTCCACACTCACCACACTCACACTCACTCACACACCTCACCTCACACTCCACACACTCCCACACACTCACACACTCACACTCAACACTCACACACTCCCACACTCACACACACACTCACACCACACTCCACACTCCCACACACTCACACACCTCACACACTCACACACACCACACACTCCACTCACATCACTCCACCCACACTCCCACACACACTCACACACCTCACACTCACACACTCACACACCTCACACTCACACTCACACACCTCACACACTCACACACTCCACACACTCACACTCACACACCTCACACACTCACACCACACTCCACACTCACACACTCACACACATCACCACACTCACACACTCACACACTCACACACTCACACACACTCACACTCACACACTCACACACTCACCACTCACACACTCACTCACACATCACACCTCACACACTCACACACTCACACACTCACTCACACACTCACACACTCACACTCACACCACACACTCACACCTCACACACTCACCCACACTCACACACTCACCTCACACACTCACACACTCACACACTCACACACTCACACACTCACACCTCACACCCACTACACCTCCACTCCACACATCACACACACACACATCACACACTCACACATCACACACACACACTACACACTACACACACACACACACACACAAACACACACACACGCACACACACACACACCACACACACACACTCACACTCTCACACACTCACCACACTACACACTCACACACTCACACACTCACACACCCACACACTCACACACTCACACACACCACACTCACACACCCACACTCACACACTCACACACTCACACACTCACACACTCACACACTCACACACTCACACACTCACACACTCTCACTCTCGCACTCACACACTCACACACTCACACACTCACACATCTCCAACAACGAATTTTTGATTGATCTAATTTAATAAGGGATAATCTGAAATTATTTTTCAACGTACGTTAGTCAATCATGAAGAGAATTCGTAAATGCGTAGCAGTCAACGGTGAACAATTCGAACTTTTAATCAACTAATTTGTTTGTTAATTAATACTGTGTTTCACTTAATAAACTCTTTGACAACTATGACTTTTAGTCCACGGCCCACTCATTAAATTTTGGTGCGGTAGTATTTAATTGACCGTGATTGATGAAATTGTAAATAACTCGTACACTGTTCACTTTATCAACTTCAACCAAGGGACTAAATTTGCTTAAAATTGAATAGCGGAACCAAAAACGTCATCAAATACTTGAAAAATTACACACAAAAGAGTTGGAATAGAAAGTATATGGGAACAATGTGGAAACTAATACTTCCAGGCCATTCAGAGAAAATCCAGTCAAACCAGAAAAATCCTCGTCAATAAAGAAATAATTTTCATTGGGCATAGTATTTAGAAATTCCTAAAGGTTTTCGAGTTATCTGCGAAAAACGATTTTCAAAATTGAACTTTGAGGGCCTGTCACTTTGTACATATATATATATATATATATATATATATATATATATATATATATATACATACATACATACATACATACATACCTACATACATACATACATACAACGTGAACCAAGAAAACGTACCCCTGCTTCAAGTGTATACTCTACACTTAAATTGAAGACGAAAAGTCAGATAAAATTTTTCTCTAAAATGTATGGCTACAAGGTGACAGGCCCTCAAAGTTCAATTTTGAAAATCGTTTTTCGCAGATAACTCGAAAACCTTTAGGAATTTCTAAATACTATGCCCAATGAAAATTATTTCTTTATTGACGAGGATTTTTCTGGTTTGACTGGATTTTCTGAATGGCCTGGAAGTATTAGTTTCACATTGTTCCAATACTTTCTATTCCAACTCTTTGTGTGTAATTTTTCAAGTATTTGATGACGTTTTTGGTTCCTTCAATTTTAGCAAATTTAGTCCCTTGGTTGAAGTTGATAAAGTGAACAGTGTACGAGTTAATTTCATCAATCACGGTCAATTAAATACACCAAAATTTAATGATGTGGACTAAAAGTCATAGTTGTCAAAGAGTTTATTAGAACAGTATTAATACAAACAAATTAGTTGATTAAAAGTTCGAATTGTTCACTGTTGACTGCGCATTTACGAATTCTCTATGATTGACTAACTGTTGAAAATAATTTCAGATTTCCTATTAAATTAGATCAATCAATTGTTTGGAGATGTGATGTGTGAGGTGTGAGAGTGTGGTGTGTGTAGGTGTAGGTGTGTGAGTGTGAGGTGAGTGTGTGAGTGTGTGAGTGTGTGTGGTGTGTGAGTGTGTGTGTGTGTGTGTGTGTGTGTGTGTGTGTGTGAGTGTGTGGAGTGTGTGGTGTGTGTGTGTGTGTGTGTGTGAGTGTGGTGTGTGTGTGTGAGTGTGTGTGTGTGTGAGTGTGTAGTGTGTGTGTGTGGAGGTGTGGTGTGTGTGATGGTGAGTGTGTGTGGTGTGTGTGGTGTGAGTGTGTGTGTAGTGTGTGAGTGTGGGGGTGGAGTGTGTGAGTGTGGATGTTGAGTGTGTGTGTGAGTGTGAGTGTGTAGTGTGTGAGTGTGTGAGTGTGGGTGAGTGTGTGAGTGTGGCGGTGGTGAGTGTGTGAGTGTGGAGTGTGAGGTGTGTGTGGGTGTGAGTGTATGAGGTAGGGTGTGTGTGTGTGGGTGTGTGCTTGTGTGTGTGTGTGATGATTGTGTGTGTGTGTGTGTCGTGTGGTGTGTGGGTGTGGTGTAGTGTGTTGAGATGTGTGTGTGGTAGTGGTGTGTGTGTGTGGTGTGAGTGTGTGTGTGGTGTGTGTGTGTGTGTGTGTGTGTGGTGTGTGTGGTGTGTGTGTGTGGTGTGTGTGTGTGTGTGTTTGTGTTGTGGTGTGTGTGTTTGTTGTGTGTGTGGTGTGTGATGTGTGTGTGTGTGGTGTGTGTGTGTGTGTGGTGGTTGGTGTGTGGTTGTGTGTGTGTAGTGGTGTGTGTTTGTTGTGTGTGTTGTTGTGGTGTGGTGTGGTGTTTGTGTGTGTGTGTCGTTTTGGTTGCTGTGCATTGTATTCATTCTTGTGGTGTGTGTGTGTGGTGTTGGTGTGTGTGTGTGTGTGGTGTGTTGTGTGTGGTGTGTGTGTGGTGGTGTGGTGTGGTGTGTGTGTGTGGTGTGGTGTGTGTTGTGTGTGTGTGTGTGTTGTGATGGTGTGAGTGTGTGTGTGTGGGTGTGTGTGTTGTGTGGTGTTGTGATTGTGTTGTGGTGATGTGGTGTGTGGTTGTGTGTGTGTGTGTGTGTGTGGTGTGTGTGTGTGGTGTGTGTGTGGTGTGGTGTGGTGGTGTGTGGGTGTGAGTGTGTGGAGTGTGTGAGTGTGGATGTGGTGTGGTGTGGTGGTGGTGGTGTGTGAGGTGTGAGTGTGGGTGTGTGTGTGTGTGTGTGTGTGTGGGTGTGGTGTGTGGGTGTGTGTGTGGTGTGGTGTGTGGGTGTGTGAGGTGTGGTGTGAGTGTGTGAGTGTGTGGGTGTGGTGTGTGGGTGGTGTGAGTGTGTGTGTGTGGTGTGTGGTGTGTGGTGTGTGTGTGTGTGGAGTGTGGTGGTGTGGTGTGTGTGTGGTGTGTGTGTGTGTGGTGTGGGGTGTGTGTGGCGTGTGTGTTATGTGTGTGTGGTGTGGTGTGTGTTGTGTGTGTGTGGTGTGATGTGTGTGTGTGGTGTGTGTGTGTGTGTGTGTGTGTGTGTGTGTGTGTGGTGTGTGTTGTGTGTGTGTGTGTGGTGTGTGTGTGTGTGTTGTGGTGTGTGTGTGTGTGTGTGTGTGTGTGTGTGGTGTGTGGTGTGTGTGGTGTGTGTGTGTGGTGTGTGTTGTGTTTGTGTGTGTGTGTGGTGTGTGTGTGTGTGTGTGTGTGTGGTGTGGTGTGTGGTGTGTGCTGTGTGGGTGTGTGGGTGTGGTTGTGTGTGCTGTGTGTGTGTGGTGTGTGCGTGTGTGTGTGTGTCGTGTGTGAGTGTGTGCGTGTGTGCGTGTGTGCGTGTGTGCGTGTGTGCGTGTGCGTGTGCGTGTGCTTTTGCCTGCGCATGCGCGTGTGCGTGTGTGTGCGTATGTGCGCTTTTTTTTGGACGTTAGTACATGTGTTTATTACAATTTTACATTATAAATATTAATACTGCATGTTTTACTTAAATTTATTGGTGTGTGGTGTGTGTGTGGTGTGTGCGGTATGTCTGGTGTGTGTGGTGTGTGTGGTGTGTGTAGTGTGTGTGGTGTGTGTGGTACGTTATGTGTGGTGTGTGTGTGTGTGGTGTGTGTGTGTGTGGTGTGTGTGGTGTGTTTTGTATGAGTGGTGTGTGTGGTGTGTATTGTGTGTGTGTGTTGTGGTTGTGGGGTGTGTAGCGTGTCTGGGGTGTGTGGTGTGTGTGCGTATGCGTGTGCATGTGGCCGTGCATGCACTTATGCGCGTGTGTGTGTGTGGGGTGTGTGGTATGTGTGTGTGTGTGTGTGCGTCTGTTCGTGTGCGTGTGCGTGTGAGTGTGCGTTTGCGTGTGCGCGTGCGCGTGCGTGTGCATGTGCGTGTGCGTGTGCGTGTGCGCTTGCATAAGTGTGTTAATTTTGTTCAGTGTTTTTTGCCAGCCCAAAAAATACTAATTTCTCTTGTTTGGTCGTAACACGTATTCCCCCCAAGTTATTTCGGAAACATTTATAAGAGGCTGTACAGCTAGGATGAAGAGTAATCTGGAGATGGGGCATCCTTGCCTTATGCCATCTTGTATGGGTATCCTTTCTGTTAATGTATCTTTGACATTTGCATACCCTTTAGCTTGTGAATATAACAGTTGTATGTTCTGGATAAAATTTGGAGCTATTCCGAATGATTCGCTTATTTCAAAAAGGTATCCTTGATTAACGTTGTCAAACACTTTCCCTTGATCTAAAGATACTATTACCATCTGTCGATTTTCGTTATTGATATAGTCGATCAAACTTTTGGTTAGGTGTAGATTATCGAATATTGATCTTCCTGGTATGTCGCAAGTTTGGTCCCGTTTAACTAAGTGATTTATGACTTGTTTCAGTCTGTTAGCTAAAGGTTTAGTAAATATTTTATAATCTACGGATAACAGCGATAGTTCCCCAGTTATTTAGATCTTGTCGGTTTTCTTATTTGTGCACAAATGTAAAGACAGACTTTCTCATATCTGCAGGTAGATGCACATTTTTGTGTGCTTCTTTTAACATACTCTTGTAGGGCTGCTTAAGTATTTTCCAAAACCTAATGTTGAACTCCGGCGTGAAACCGTCAATCCCAGGTGATTTTCCTTTATTTAATGAGAATAGAGCCTGTGTGAGTTCTTCGACTGCAATTTCTCGTTCTAGATAATTTTTGTTTTGTTGGTCTAAAGTGGGTAATTTTGGAAGATTGGGCCTTTCGAAATCTTGTTTTTTATATGTCTGTTAACTGCTTATGTATATGTATGCCCAACTGTATTGATTTGTTTAGAATATGGTTTTTAACTAGCAACGATGGTATCGGTTCGTGATAGAAGCTTTTTTTTATCATATTTGCTTCTGGTGTGTCTACATTGTATAGTTGCTGGAAGTTTATGGATTTTAACTTTTCATTTACTTCATCATTAAGCATTATTTTTAGCTAACTGAGCGTAGTTTGGCCGTCTTCAAAATATTCTGTAGTGTTAAGTTTTTAGTAATGTTTTTAAGGACTCTCCCTTTTTCTTTTTCCGCTTGTAAAGTAAATTGTATCGTTATATCCTTCGCAACCCTTTTGATATTTTTCCAATGTGATATGGGGCCTTTCTGAGGAATTCCATTGTTCATTTCATTGAATGCTGTTAATATTTTAACGTAGTTTTCCGTCGTGGTTTAAGTCAAATGTGAATTCTAGAACCATATGGTCTGAGAAACTTAGTTTCACGTTTATGTTGGTAATATGATTTATGAGGTTGTTGGTAGTGTAAAACCTGTCAAGTCGTGATAATGAGTGTTTTTCGTAAAACGTGTGTCCGCTGTAGTGTGGATGTTTTGTTCTGTAGATATCTTGGTAGCCTTGATATCTATTATATTCTGAAGGTAAGAAGCTACGTTTGGGAATCGATTTCTGCATTTACGCCTAATTTGTAAACACCTTTTTAGTGTCTGTTGTATATCTAAAGTTACTTGTTGTTCGTGGGGAAGATAAATGTTAATGAAGACGTATTTTTTCTTGTTTTTTTAATATTGCTTTTTGCAAGTAGCCGTTGTATAGATTTTCATGGCTAATTAACTCAAAAAGTGCAGGTTTATAAGCAATAACTGTAAGGTGTAGTAAATGTATTTATGAGGAAGGTGTATTGTGATTTTAGTAAGGGAGTTATACTAATATTAGTTTCTTGTAAAAACAGAATATCTATGTAAGAGTGGGATTCAACAAAGGTGAGCAGTGTGGTCCATTTTCGTAAGCTTAGGATACTTTTTGTATTTAAAGTAGTCACTATGAATGTTTATTTTTTTGTTAGTGCACGTTCCGTTTCTGAATCTGTTGTTTGACTTTCTTTTTGCAAACGTCTCCTTATTCTTCTACAACGTTCTGCCAGTGGTCGGTGTTTAATTAATTAAACGGTTTCTTTTATAAGTTTTATTATCCCATGAACATCCGTAATAAAGGTGTTAGCTATTTCGAAAGGGTTTTCCTTGCCTTTACACTCTGCCAAAAATTCTTTGAACTCATTGAACGTTAAAGGAAGTAATTTATTTTCGTTTTGAAACAAGTAGCGTACGCTGTTTAAAGCTTCAGGTAGATCTGGTTTGAGTCTTAGACGTTTTTCTGCTTTTTTTGGTGATCGCTGTAATTTTTCTAAGTGGCAACATTGTTTCAGTATCGCTGGTTAGTTCTTGACTTATATCTTCGTCTGAAGAAATTGATGACAGCCTTTTATCTCTCGCGAGGACATGGTTTGCTTGACTGTTACATTCCCTGTGAACGATTACTTCTGTTGGTATAGAATTTTGATTATCAATATGTTTTTCAATAGATATTTCCGAATTTTGCGTTATGTCCATATTGACTGTTACATTTTGTGATATAATACAGTCCGTTGATATGTGTCCGATTTTTTTTGCATTTAAAACAGCTTAATTCGTCTGTTGCCAAAATAATCTATAATTTTCGTTATCATATTTTATCAGTAACGTTTCAGGGAAGGTTTCTTTATCGTCTAAAACCATAAAAACTTGTCTGCGGAAGCTCATAACATGTTTATATTCGGAGAGATGTACACCAGCTCCAATAAGGCTAACGGGAGAGACTGCTTTTAAATTATATTATTTTAGAAAATCTTCTAAAACTTTATGCGGAACACATGGAGATATATTAGATAGTATTATTCTTTTCGCAGGTGTTATTAATTGTCTCACAGATACAGTTTGATTTAGAACGGTTACACTATTATATTTTGAAATACAATGGTCAACTGTTACTTTTGATGTTATATAAATACATATACGATTGTTTGATAGTCTTGAAGCGAAACGTGCATTATTAGGTCCAACAAGTGAACTTACTGAAATTACATAGTCAACTGCATCTATAATAGCAGCTTGTTTTTTTTTCGAAAGACGTAATCTTTTTTCAATGCATTTGCGGAGGTTGATGGCTGTGATATCAAAAGTGTGTACATTTGTGGTCTTGCTATTATCCCTGTTATCAGAGACAATAACAATACTATTATTTGTTTCCATTTTAATCTAAATAATTAGCAGCACTTTGTGCGTGTGTGCGTGTGTGCGTGTGTGAGTGTGTGTGCGTGTTTGCGTGTGTGCGTGTGTGCGTGTGTGGTGTGCGTGTGCGTGTCGTGTGCGTGTGTGCGTGTGGTGTGTGTGTGTGTGCGTGGTGTGTGGTGTGTGTGTGTGTGTGTGTGGTGTGTGTGTGTGTGTGCGTGTGTGTGTGCGTGTGCGTGTGTGTGTGCGTGTGTGTGTGTGTGCGTGTGTGCGTGTGTGCTGTGTGTGTGCGTGTGCGTGTGTGTGTGCGTGTGTGTGTGTGTGCGTGTGCGTGTGTGTGTGTGTGGTGCGTGTGTGTGTGTAGTGCGCGTGGGTGTGCGTGTGTGCGTGTGTGCTGTGTGCGTGTGTCGTGTGTGCGTGTGTGCGTGTGTGCGTGTGTCGTTGGTGTGTGTGCTGTGTGTGTGCGTGTGTGTGTGTGTTGTGCGTGTCGTGTGGCATGTGTGTGTGTCGTGTGTGCGTGTGTGTGTGTGTGTGCGTGTGTGTGTGTGTGTATGTGCTGTGTGTGCGTGTGTGTGTGTGTGTGTGTGTGTGGTGTGTCGTGTGTGTGTGTGTGTGTGTGTGTGTGTGTGTGTGTGTGTCGTGTGTGTGTCGTGTGTGTGTGTGTCGTGTGTGGTGCTTTGTGCGTAGTGGATGTGTGTGTGTGGTTGCGAGTGCGCATGTATGTGTGCGCGCGCGCGTGTGTGTGTGATTAAATTGGACGTACCGTTGTTTTGGCAAAATTGTAGATCCTTTTCACGTTTTGGGACATGCCGGAACTGTTAACCTAATCAGTTTTAAGATTTTCTTAGGTAAGCTAATCGTTTAAGTACAGCCATTAAATTGAAATTCCCTACATGCATGAAAGACAATGATAAACTATTAGATATGAAATTATAAGCTCGTGGAGGCAGGAGAAGTGGTGTTTAAATAGAAAGAAAATGTTTCTATCAATTAAGACATTTAACAAAGATTTTCCACTGGGTTGCACTGGCACTTTAAAAAGGTGTAATTATTCAAAGCTTGGTATATGTGTTAAGCATTAGAAACTACTTATAAGTTTATTCTTACTTTTTGCTTTAAATACAAGACACTGGACATTACATGCATTAATATTTAAAAGTCCATCTTAAAACAGTTACAATATCTGTTATACCAAAACTAAAATTCCTTAAGAAACTTTTTTTTTGTTTTATAGTAGAATGGATGCGTTGAAGCGCATGTAAAACATGAAGTCAAAAAATATCAGTTTCACTTCAGCATTGTACGTAGAATTTTACTATTCGTTAGTACCTTTAGGTGTATACGGGAATATTGAGTGGACACTCCAGATTTTTTTATAAACAAAGCAAAAATAATGTAACAAGAACATTGCATTTTTCTTGCTCCCACAGTAATGAAATCGTTAAAATTCTTTGTTACCAAAAATACAGTTGTTTTGAAATAATGCAAAATAGAAGAAGATAATTATAAAAAATGAATGTGTGCTGTTCTGTCATAGGTTATAGTAAATGAAGAGAACGTAACGTCTACTTATCGGTACGTTACTAGAGTTACATTTTGTCTATAACCATCTCAACCATAAAATTTGTATGAAAAGCTTAGTGAATTATTAGCAGTTATAGGTTGAGTTAAGAAACTTTAACTAAAATTTGTGGTGTGTTAAGCCATATAACACGATCAGCAACAGTTTTGTACACAAAGATAAATTTATGCTTTAAATAATTAACAATTTCCTTCCAGATTAATCAATATAGTTTCATCTAAATCCCGTTTGATAATGCAAATTAACAAGTTCAAACAACGTAGAGAACAATTATCACTTCTCTAACAATGGAATAATTATTATTCTAGAATGAGTAAGTAAATTATAACTAAAATTGTGTTAATTGTATAAATCTTTTGTTTGTGTCTATTTAACTTTTTGTCCTTTATGCTATAAATAATTTTCTTACATTATCACATTTAAAGTTAAACGAAACTCTTAAATATTTAATGCCACTTTTATTATTATTATTATTACAATGGTAAGATTACAGATTTATCTGGCATTCTACGATCAATGATATACCTTTTTGTAGCAAACTACCTTGTCATCGCATATGTGAAAAAATGCAAAAGGTGAACAATGAGTGGTTATGCAAGCAGTTCACTGGTTTTAATAGAAATTTATTTAATGGAAATATGACATTGTGTTCATTGAACTGAAATTACTTTTAGTACACAAAAATTATATATATATATTAGTTCACAAACCATTTATTTCACTTCTACTGGGGTTGCTTTTAATTATTTTTTTTTCGTAGATAGTTTAAAAGTCTTTTTTATCGTACGAGTTCCATTCGAACTATGACCATCTCAACAATCACTCTTTATATGAAAAGCAAGTAAACAGTACCATGTAATCGTCATTCGAACAATTTGACTAGGTATAGTTTTAAAACCGAGAAAATCGCGTTTAAGTTTAAAATGCACAATTCTATTTCAACATCCCTCTGTACAATAGGAAAATTTTTCGTATATTTTGATTATAACTATAAATAATTTATAACTAATGTATCGCGGCGCTATAGAGATCGCTGCGTTTTTATATTAATCAAAATTTGAACAAAGAAAAAAGTTGCACAGCTTGTTGACAGTTTCATTTGATGAGTTATATGAAAAGCTAAAAAGCACTTTTATTGGAAATGTGGAGTTGTTACAAGGATTTGCGTTTGAACCATAGAAAATGTTGACAATGTCGTTAAGGTACGTACAATAACATTGAGGAAATAAGTATTATAAGACACTATAACAACAGTTAGATACAAATTATTTATTTTAAATCAGTGATAATACCGTTCTGGTTTTGAAATAATTGAATATTCTGATGCTACTGGTGAACATGATGTTTCTGGTGAGACCTCACTTCCTAAATAATTACTGCAGATATCTGTATTAGAACTATTAAGCGGCCAAAATGTGAGACCAGATGATACTATAAGACGTGATGTACATGAGAATCCAGGCGATACTCTAGGACATGAGGGCCCAGGTAATAGTATACAAAATGGTGTACGTGAGAGCCCAAAGGATACTGTAGGATATGATGTGTGTGAAGGCGCAGGTGTTACTGCAGAATGTAGTGTACGTGAGAGCCCAGAGGATACTGTAGGATATGATTTGCGCGAAGGCATTGGCGTATTCAAACGTGCATTTGGAAAATTGGTCAAAACTGGATCCTGCTGTGATTGCTCATAATGGTGTAAGATTTGGAAAATTGAGTGTGTATTGATTTGTTTGTTGGTGTAGCGAGTTAATAATTGCATCAGGTCAAATAGAAACCTCAATTTTTCATTCGGACTGAGTGTATCTATACTCTTTTGTAATGATCTAAAGCAGGCCAAGTCATGAGTCTATTTTGCTTAGTTTTGCGTAACTGGTGGTTGCTTAGTCTAGGAATCAATGTAGGTTATATTGCATTCTAAAGCAGATTTGTTTCTTCTAAACGGAGTACTTCTACTAGCAGTCCGTTCAACTATGGTTTGAGTCTTATTGCCGTCATCTACTAACTGAATGTCTTGCGTATCATTATGGTCTTGTGATAAATCGGGATCATCTTGGCTCTCTTGTAATGTGCTTGACAGTGAACCTTCTGTCTGACAAGAATCCGTCACCTATCTCAGAAACTCTAATTGTTTAGCGTAGATGTAAGTATTTTAAATACCTTTTATTGTATTTTATCAGTACACTGATTTTTGTAGGCATTTGGATACAGGATGTGCATGTCCAAAAATCTACTGGGTGTGGATTACACGGCAAGTTCTAAGGATTTCCGATGCCTTATGGCATATATTTTGCAAATCATAGTAATGTTCCTTATTGTATTAGTGCGGTTGATGGTAAGCATTGAAGGATAATCGTGCAGACACATAACGGATCACTGAATTATAATTACAAGAACTAGGTTTCTGTTGTTTTAGTAACTGTTGGGGATGTTGGCTTCTATGGTAATGAATCGTATCCCACAATATTTAGAAAATGTTCCTTGTTTATAAAATTAAAAGAAGACACCTTCAGTATTCCAAAACCAGAGGCAGTAGCAGGTACAGCACTGCCGTATGCATTTGTTGGTTATCAGGATTTTGTACTAACAAATCTCTTAATCCGGCCTTACCCCGAAAACTGATTAACAAAAAGGAAAAGAATATTCAACTACAGCATATCTAGATCAAGAGCTAAACTAGAGTATTGCTTTGATATTTTAAGTGACAAGTGGTGTATGATCCACCGAACTGTGAATGTATCTGAGAGAACAGCTGTAGCTAGCACAAAAGCACGCTGCGCATCACACAATTTTGTTCGTGTAAGGTATGACTTTAAATTTGAGGATACTTTAACAATAACGGGTCTGTATGAAAAATCGTGGACGTTAGTCTGCTTCCAAATACAAAGATTCTTTCACCAACCATTTTAGCAGTCTTGAAGGGGCTGTTTCATGGCAGGACACCAAAATATAATTCAAGCAAATACGTATATATTATATGTTGTATACTGAAAGGTACATGCTTATCAATTTCCTGTTTTTCTTTCAGTTTTTGACTGAATTCAAGAATAACGATTTCTCTTTTACTACGTTAATAATCCCAACATCAATATTTTGCATTATTAGCTCTTCACACATCGTTACAACTCTGCAGACTGGCAAATAACTCCGACCCCAAAAATAATTCGGTAGCAGCGATAATAAACGCGTTGCATAAAAACAGCCATTGAAATCAACGTACTGTTGAAACGCTTATCGCGACGTGTTTTGCAACGCATGGGGTAGGGTTTGAGAACGCGGCAACACAGGCGGCGACCGGCTGATGGCCGTTACTGCATAAAAGCGCACATAAGAATCAATAAGCTTAGAAAACGCGGCGATTTTTATCGCCTCGCGCCATGTGGTTAAACATGTGGATGAAAGAGACTTTATTGAACAACACTATCGCACAAATCCAGCGTCCTAAAAATTGTGTAGATGTATTCCTAGGAAGTTTTAAGTCTAAAATATCCTGGACACACATTCAAAGGTTATGAACAATATTAAATTTGTTAGAGCATTTTTTTAAATCACATTTTTTGCATAATCAATAACGCCAATTATTGAAAATGTCCCAATCCTGCTGCTACGCTCATTGTTGCCCTTCTTAGATAGAAACAGTAGCTGTGAAGAGTCTGAAGAACGATACTCTCGATTTCACTTACAGCCATCATTTTATTAATCAATATTAACGACAATATGGAATTGAGTAAATTTATATTATTTCAAAACCGGGCAGATATTAATTAATGGAATAGCATTTCTAAAAATAAATCTGAAACATTAATGTTAATATTAAAATTCCAAATTCTAAAAGGTATTAATATATGAAAATGTACCATACTGAGAACCATAACTGTAATTATTATCGAAATGTTTCAATTTGTAAATAAATGAAAAAATACCTCAAAGATAGATGTTTTAACCACGCGTTGTGTCGTGAAAGTTTAAATTTTCATATTTTAATTGCATACGGCAACTTAAAAGCATTTTCAAGTCTGCTATTGTTATTAAAGCATTTTATCAAAACACTTCGAAGATTTCTTTTAATTGTCCCAAAGCAGCCTGTAAAAGAGATAGGTTAAATGTTAATAACCTCTGCAGCACCTCCGTAATAAGGCTACTAGAAATTGATAAACAGATAAATAATATTTTATAACATACCTCCGTCAATAATTCAAAAATAATGTAGGACTCTTAATGAATTAAAGCAACCATTAAACCATCGCAACGTATTATTAGATTTCTAGAGAATACAAGTCATATAAACGCTAAAATATAAAAGAACGCCAGCCAAGCATCTGCTTTAAGCCACGAACAAATCAAGAATGACTTCTCTTCACCTGACCATGGTTAAAAATATTGATGAACGCATTCAATAATGAATGTGAAGTATAATTACTATAAAAACTGTTATATTCATTAAATATTCAAATTGTAGGTTGTGCCATCGTTAATGATATTACGATACATTAAAATGGTCAGTGGCGTAACATACGTTATAGTTTATAAAATTTGGTTTAAAAAAATTTGTCGTGCTCAAATTCGAATTCTGCGTTACATATACGATATATTTGCTGAATACGTCATAAACCAAAATATTCTAAGAGCATAAAGCATTTGCCTCCATTGTTTTCCAAAACTTCTGGATACCTTGTAATTGTAATGTATCCATCATTCATTATTCTGCAACCATCATGAACTTTACACTGAAATTATTTCTATATTCATTCCAATTTTCCATTCATTAACACAAAACGTCCAAATAAATGCTGACAACGAAGTATATTTTACACAAAATCCTAAAAGGCATTTGCAAAGCATCATATAAATAGCCGTATGGAAGCTGAGAAAAGTTACTAGGAAATAACATATCTTGTTTCTAGTGGAAATTACAATCCAAACTGGCATACTAATCACACTGGTCAACTTCACGTTGTGAGTCCCATTTCACAACATAGAAGGGTTAAACTTAATTATTGCGTTTGGTTGTACAGTTCTTATGCTGGTTATTATATAGGAAATAAAAAAATGTTGCATTAATATAATATTGCAAATAAGCTGGTTTCTAATTTACATTAACTCAGGGGTAAATTTTATTCGAAAATGACTCCATCTGATCACTCTAAGCTAATGTGGTTGATTTTATAATAAGTTAGTAAATACCAGCAAATATTAGATTTATATTCTGCCCTGCTAAGAAAGAAAGCCGTATCTGCACCGAATATAGAACTGAGAAAAACGCGCTTACAGTTTTTGTACGTGACGTTCTACACTCAACTATTAATCGTAGTCAAATATGACTCCATAGTAAATTTGCACTAACAATATTATACTACGATGATAGAATACCATCCATTTGAATGTATTACAGCAAATAAATGCACTTACTGCTTTTTTACTAAACATCTTTGTGCCATGTTGCTAGGTAAGGATGCAGTATGTACAAAATCCTAGATAATAACGCAGCATCTACAACATCATGAAATGTAGATGCTGCCTTGTTACTAAGCCCCCTCCAGATACGGCGTTATTATTAAGTATTCATTACGTTATTTTTGGCGTGTTCATCAAAACTTTTGCAGTAACTAAATAGCAGCGTATGATTTGAAAAAGGTAGTTTATTAATCAATTATTTGTAATTACAGTGTATTAAACTATCGTAAGGGAAAAGACAAATAATCAACCTATTAGAGACCATATTTTAATATAATATAGTTTATAAAAAACAGAACAACTATTATTGAATTAAGAATAGAGAAATAAAAAAAGGTAATTAATAAGTATGTTGTCTATTAATTTTAACACTAAAACTTAAACTGCATGTATAATCAAAGAAGTAACAAAGGTATTAACATATAACGATATAGCCTATTCTTGTGGTGTCGGCAAGTTTAACCAGAAGACTCTTCTATTTTCAGGGAGTAACCCCTACAGAGATTTTAGAATAATCTCTTTCTTTTCTTTTGAAAAACCACATGGTTTAGCTAATGTTTCGGCAGGTGAAAGAAGAACATTTTTTCTCATAGCCCGTTTTAAAAGAAAATCTATTGTTTTTGTGTCATATCCATTTTTCAAAGAAGTTTTGTACATAAGTACGAATTTTCCACGTTCCACTTTTATTTGAACAATGTTTGATAAATATGGGCGATTGGAATCACTTTTCAGTTTTTGTTCAGACTTTAAGTCCTTCCACATGTAGAAATCATTCACTTCCATTTTTTTAACCACAACTTTTCTCTTATTAGCACTCTGAACTGCACCCACAAAATCATTGAAATCGTACGTTTTGCCTTGTTTTTTCAACGATAATTCCACTTGATGGTGGAAGCTATCGGCGGACATGAATGTGTGTCCAGGCTCGAAATAATTTAAAGTAATTTCTCTGGCAGCTATTTCATTGGAATTGATCATACGTACTAAGAAACTGAAAAGACACCAATTTTTGTTCTGGCTTGAACAGTTATCCAACCATATAATTATTCGAGGCGCATCCCGTTGCCACTTAAGAAAGGCAAAGAATGTGCTTATTATATCTTCCTTGCTTCGCCCACTGATAGCCTCATGCCATACTACTGAGTATGGCATCAAATGGGAGTTTTTACCCAATGGTACAAAACTTTCGTGGTAGGCAATTAATCTTTTAAGAAAAATTACCTTCTTAAAACAATCTATTCTTGGTAACATAATCACCTTTTGTAAATCAGCAGAAAAACACAAGGTGCCGTCTTCGTTTGTGCTTGCTCTCTATAAAGCTGTCTTGATACTTCTGCGTGATCAATATGCTTCTTCCAACCTAAACATGTATCACAACGTTCGTGTAAATTTTCTGCACAATGACCATGTAACCTGAATGTTTCGCACCATTCGCACTGTTCGTTACCTAGTTTTGCGAAAGATATATTCTTAGCCTTCACTTTTAAGCGATATGTCTCATAGGAAATGTTTGTAGATGGATATTTAGTCTTAAAATCGTTAAACATTGATGAAATTGATATATCACTTGGCAGATATCTAACGTTAGGGGCGTGTTCGCGTCTGTAGTGTGAAACTACAGGATTGAATGATTCTATATGCGAGTTTATTTCAGTGTCATCGATTTTTCTTTTAGATGCACCTCTTCCCCGTAAATCTGGTAAGGGGGTGCTTTCCTTTTGGCGTGTTTTTTAAGACGTCATGCACAAATCTATCATTAGTTTTTTTATATCCCAGAGTTGTTAAAAAGAATAATTTACAAACTTCAATATCGTTTTCGTTCTCAGTTTTTAAGTAATATTTGAATGTATTTTTTCTTACTTCAGATTCCACAGTGCGGCGATTTATTGTAAGGCGTTTACAGGAATGTAATACAAATATTTTCCTTTCTTGATTTCCCATCTTCCAAAATTCACCATTAATTTCTTTACGTCGATCTTCTGAGATAAGTTGAACGCATTTCTTTTTGCAGGTATTTCCGCAGCCCTGCAGGACGCGGTGTTTCTCAATTAATTGTTCTCGCTTTGCTTGCCTTCTGGTTGCAAAATCTGTTAATATTTTCCTTCGTTTTCTAGGATTTCCACTTTTGGTGTAGCCGACATCTATGAATTACAAAAAATCAAAATTAATTAATTCCAAATCATATGCACGATTGAGTACGTACCCTCATTCCCTGCTGATGACATTTCTTCCACAACCATACTTGCAGCCTGATCTTCTCTTAAAGCATCATCTTGTATATTGAATATTTCTGCATATGTGCCTAAAAGTGGGTATTATTATCAAAATGCAAATTAATTAAAAATGTCCCAATTTTTTGCATACTAGTAATACAAACCTTCGTTCGTAGTGGGTGATATTTCTTCTACTATTCTTTTAGGTTGCACTTTCCTTAAAGGCTCATTTTTTAAAATAAAACTTTCTGCATCTATGCCTAAAAGTTGGTATTATTAGAACAAATGCACGTTAATCAAAAGTTACTAAGCTTTTTCAAAGTAGTACATACCCTCATTCTCAGTTGGTATTTCTTCCACTATTACGTTTGTAACTGGCACTTCCTTTAAAGGCTCAAAATTATCCCCTTCTTTCTGTTGAATCATGCTACTACCATTAGACCAAGAACAATGGATCTGCTGTTGGTTAATGATTAAACAAGATGAATCAAGTTTTATAAAGTTTTGACAATTGTCTGGAATTTTTTGAGCTTGTACGGGAACCAATGTGGTTAGCACAACAGGTATTTGAGGTTCGTCATTATCTCTTAAAAAAACACCATCTTCTGTAACAATTGGAGTATTATTTACATTAATTGATTCCTGGGAAGGCTCTGATTCATTTAAAATCTCAGTCAAAATATTAACTTCTTTGAGGGCCAATGATATAATATGTTTTGATCTATTCGACATGATTTTTCTAACAAAAGCTGTAAAAAATAAAACTATTGAAGTGGAAAATTCTAATAATAAACAAATTGTCTACTTACCAGTAGCACAGTATAATAATATTATACTGTGCCAGTAGCTTAATAATTACGTATATATTGCACTGTGTTTGAGACAACAATGAACTGCAGCAAAACGCGCGCGTAATTCGGGTACATTGCTTGATAAGAACGCCGCATGTATATGTTGCTTAGCAAGAACGCCGCATCTACACCACAGTTTGTTGTAGATGCGGCGGTCTTTCTTAGGAAAGTGTAGATACGGCATTTTTATTAAGTAACACGATACAGTTAAGAGTAGATATGACAACAATAAGCCTATTTTAACATATTTAGAGTGGAGATACGGCTTTTTTGCAAAGGAAATAAGTAGTTTTTGTTGAGAGGATTACAATAATGACAAATACTAAAAATTTGATTTTTTTGTAGATACGGCGTTCTTTCTTAGGAGGGCAGTATTAACAGCAATATAAATTCAGAATTCTGTGCTAATATACTTTGCTTAGCATTTTTGATAACATTTTTAATGTGATATAGTGTGCTTCTCTCTACACAAAGCGCTCAATTTTACGCATAAAGAGCAACATTATAACAGAGAACTGTTCTAAAACTGATATAGGCTACAAAATTCAATGGAGTTTTCAGCTCATTTAAATATGGTTGTAAACGAAATAGAACGCTTCGGGAAACAGGAAAGTTTATATCCTCTAAAGTGTTTAGAGTACAATTGTGGTACCGGTTTACTAAACTGTGTGAAAAGTTACAAAATGAAATAGTTTATGTGGAACATGCCTTTGATTTAATTTATTTGGAATATATACCTCTGTAGCATCCAAATTTTGCATAAAATCTGCTTATACTTCTTCAGTACTTCTTCAGTTTTATAAAATACCCGTATTATGCTGGTATAGGGTTAAGCTTGATTTCATGGATAATAAAGGAAATTCATTCAGAATTACTCAATACCTTTCTTGCAATTTGAAATTTAAGCTCGATATTGTACACCGTATTGTATTTAAGATAGTGTTAATCTTGCGTAAGTTCATTTTAATTGTAAAATTCGTTAATTAAAATTTGGTTCAACAATAGTTGCCTATAGATGAGATATCCATAGTATAGCATACCCTACAGTTAATGAAATCATACACATTTAATTTATTAATTAACAAGAATTCTAAAGTTGTTTGCTGCTTTTGTAAGATATAAGGGTTAATTGTAATATCACGGAAAATCAAATGTGTATGGAAAATTTGATCCCCCATTGATTTAAAGTGATAGTGTGTAATACTAGGAGCGGTATTGCATAATTAACGTTTCTCCTCCTGTTTGTTTTAGATAACATTTTGAAATTGTGAACGTATCTGTTACCTAATAGGACGTATCTCCGAAAAGTTCTGTACCAAAAGTGTATGTATAATCCTAAAATATAACAATTTTACCAATGCTTCGCATTTAAATAAATTTTTTACATAGAATTGTAAACGATATCTTCGCGCAAGCTTAATACGAAACTTCATTTTACATGCATTTTTACCAACATTGGAAAGGGCGATATGCAGTACTTTAAACTCTGCTTTTCTAGATTTCGTTCATAATAATCATAATGAATTTTGTGAGATTAATTTAGCGCACTGGGTATGGTTAACGTCGTCTTGCTACGAAGGTGTGTTTGTACGAACGATTTTCTTTTTGAGCATAATCCAAATTTGGTGTAAATGGTAAGCCACTGGAACTTATAATAAAGCTTTGAGTTGAAAGAATTAAATACGAATGAAAATTAGTATTTTAGTAAAAACCCTGTTGGGACGATAATGAATGACACTGTGTATCTTCTATATATTCACGAATGTATGTTTGAATTGCCGGCAATGAATAGCATAAGTGTATTAATGATTTGTTGGTGTTACTTTAAGAAGTAGGAAGAATATGTATGTATTTTTATTCGTACGAGGCATGTCTTTTAAGTGTTGTATACAGGGAATGGTAGGCGGCGTTAATTAAATGTCACTACTAAAACTTAACTTCTATCTTTAGTATAATCCAAAGCGGCAGTGCGATACGTATAGTGGTGCAGATATAGTGAATTTTCAAAGTTGACAAGTTGTTTTTTTGCTTTCGAAGACAATTATCTCACCAGTAATGCCTCGCCGAGTTGGTTTCTGTTTCCGGAAATAAAGCAGTCGACAATTTCTCAGTCGTATAGTGAATTCAAACGTGGACGGATGAGGCTTATCGACGATCCAAGGGGAGGTGCACCAAAAACGACCGTCACCCAGGAAACCGTCGATGCTGTGCGCAAGCTTATCGACATGAGACATATCGCGAGATTAAGGCATCATTGGGGATTTCAAAGACTTCAATTCAAAAAAAAATTGCATGAAGAATTGGCGGTAGACCAATTAGTCTCCCGTTGGATACCACATGTTTCCCGAAGAACAGAAACAAGCTAGGGTCAATTGGTGTCAAAAAACTCTAGACCATTTCAACGCAGGAAGCTCTAAAAACGTGTACAGTATCGTCAGTGATGATGAATCGTGGATTCACTCATATGAACCCGAAAATAAGCGCCAGTCGTTTGTTTGTGTGTTCCAAAAAAACCAACAAAAGTAATCCGTTCTCGAAGTGTATCCAAAAAGATGTCTTAAAAGGAGGTCATGTGGCAACAATTCCTCTTCAAGATCGTTGAGCTTCGAAAAACCAACCCGGAACGACAAATCATCCACCACTAAAACAATGCAAATTCGTACACAACTCATAAGACGATTGCATTTTTAGCGCAACAAAACGTCGAATTGCTGAACCATACTCCTTACAGTCCCGACCATTTCCTTACCTTTCCAAAAATCAAGAACGGGCGCGTGGGCACAGGTTTCACTCACCAGAAGAAGCAGTCGACGCCTTCAAAAACGTCATTTTCACTGTAACAACAAGCGAGTGGAATAACTGCTTCCAGAATTAGTTCGAGCGTATGCAAGAGTGCATTGATCATCGTGGATGATACTTCGAAAAAGTCGTTAAAAGTTATCTACTGTTTTATTCCGGCTCTATATGCAACACCTAAAGGACAACCCTCGTATAAGTGAGTTGGGATTTTACAATGAAACAATCTTAAGGGCAAATTGCATTGTAATTTACTGAATTTTACGGAAAAAGGTCTCACGTGTCTGCAAGCCAATAGAAATTTGATTTTAGTTCTGAATATTGTTGTTAGCCCAGTAGAATTAGCAAAAGTGCATATCGTAATTAAGAGCAGGTGGTTATGTGGAAAAATTGGTTGGTTGAGTGATAAGGACTATGAAACTCAAGTGGATTATAACAACTGGGAATATTGTTTAAACAAAGGTCAAATGCTAAAGAATCGTCAAAAAATGGATTTTTTAAACGTAACTCGGAAACTATACCGAACAGGGGTTTCCAGTTTGTTTTATTTTTTAGCTGGCCACAAGAAGGTCAATTTGAAACCTGGTAGATCGAAATTCGTTAATAATTTCTTTAAATAATTGCAAAAAACTGTCAAAATTTTTAATTATCCTGAATCTCGTGAAAAAAACAAGTTACCATAATTTTTCTGTTAAAATATATTAATTTGGTTTCGATAAACGCTAATTATTTAAAAAAAAGTGAATTATTGCAAAAAAATGAAAACTTTGGTTTTCGTTTTTAATTTTTTGGGCAACAACGCTTAAAACTAGACGTTTTTAACTAAAAATTATGCAGGCACTTTTTCACATGGAATCTAAATCTATCATCGTAATTTCCATGGCACCCTAGACGCAAAAGATGCATCCAACTGCGTTTTTTTTCTGATGGGGGCTGCTTGTTTTAATGAAAAATTTGAGAGTCCCGCAATTATTTTTACACAACAAAACAAAGTTTCCAAAGAAAATAATAATTATTATTAAGAGAACACAAGAGGAAGAAATGGTAAAACAATTACTGCAAGTGTTCAAATTGGCCATCCTCCACTTCAAGGCTCAACGCCTCTCGCTTTCTTAGACATCTTGAGACATCCCTTCTCCTGATGTCATGCCTAGGAGTGGTAATAATTCTTCCGCTTTGTTGCTGATTCAGATCAGCTGGTAACTTTTTATACTTTTCATTGTCCCCCACAAATAGTAGTCTAGAGAAAACAGATCGAGCGACCGTGCTGGTCAATGTACGTCACCGTTAATAGCTATAAGTAGATTGGGGAACATTTCCGACAAGTATTCTCAACCCCCCTAGCATTATGCGGCGGCGCGCCATTTTGCTGGAACCACATTGCATTTAAACGCTGAATAACAATATTGTAGTCCATAAAGTCCGTAAAAAACGTCCTTAAGAAATTGAGGTAACGAACGGCATTTAAATTTTAATTTAATTGGTTTATTTTATTTGATGTCATGTTTATATTTGTGAATATTAATTACTATATCGCCCAAAAAACCAACCCTTAGAAGAAGGAATTTTCATGGCAAGACCAACAAAAACGTGAATTACACGAGAAATGGTGGAACTGTCGTTAATACAATAGAACGTTGTTATCTTTCAAAACTGAAAAATTGAAAATTTTGACGTAAATGTAAAGCATAACTCTTATGTGTGATTGTAATAAAAAAAACTTGATATAAAAATGCAAATCCAACAGCCTAGGCTGCAAAATTGAGCAAAAAGTGTGTAATTTTGCCAGCAAAGCTATCGTTGAGAGGCATTTACGGAAACGAAACACCATTACATCGGCAAAACTATTGGAATGTTATGCGTCTGCATGTAATCCTGCATTGTTAGCCATCACCGAGTACCCGAAAATATATGAAAAAACAATTCAATATGTTACTCTCTTAGTTACTAAACGTGATATTTACGTTTTGAGAAGTTCGTGTACCGGTTGGTAGGCAACACAATCTGTCTCCGGAAAATTTTCAAGCAACGCATTCCTCGCTAAAAAAGTTGGACGTGCAACGCCGCGTACCACCTTACTCGAGTTAAAGCTTTTATTAAATGGGAAATATCCAATTGGTTAAGGATTTTGATTTCAGTTTTAACTTTTGGTATGTCTAGGTTTTTTGCTGTGTTTTCCTAGACCTTGACGCAATTGCTTTACCAATTATGTGTTAAGTTACCACCGCACTATAATAATTTAACATATGTAGTTGAAATTAAAAGTAAAAGCAAAAAATTACATAAAACGTTCTGCATTATGCTTTTCATTGTTAATAACACTTGCAATTATTGACATAGCTATTTCTTTGTTAGATTTAACTGGATTATTTTATCTGATGTCATGTTTATATGTGTGAATGCTACTATCATTTTCAAATTGAACAACTTTACACTTACATCATAACTTGTTTGAAGTTTGTTAAATGTGTTTTTTGACTGACATTTTTCACTGTTAGCCTTCGACCGTTAGAGGGTGTTCTGGTTTGTTATCTTTAAGACAGTTTAACAATATTTAATTTTTAATGATCTTGTCATTCTTTACTAAAACTTAATTCTATAGTTGGCTTTATACGTTTCTCAATAGTTGCAACATCTTTAACAATTTTAATTGACAATTTACTGTGACGAAGATAACTGTAGATAACTGTTTAGATTGTATAATATAAAAATACGCCATAAAAAAACAAAAGAGATAAGTATTTTATTATGTGTAATAATGGTGAAAGTTTACTTTGTAATATGTTCAATAGTTTTTTTTATAGGGACATTTGTAAAAAGTCAAAACTGATCATTATATCACCCTCTTCAATTCTGAAATTATGGATTTTTCCAATAAACTCGGCAGAATTTTTAATATAATGGGTTGTTTTACCTATATGACGTAATAAAAATGTAAGATGTTTTGCAAGATTATGTGTAGGAGAACCAATTGCGACAACAATAGGCCTTAAAGGAATATTAATTTTAGGAATTTTTTGTAAACAATATAGTTTTGGTGAAATAGCTTCAGAGTTAGTTTCTTTTTTATTTCTTCAGGAATAGATGATAATTTAATAAGCTCTTTAATTTTTAAAAGAAACTTATTTGTAGGATCTTTGGTAGTTCACGATAAGCCTGTGGGTCCAACAGTTGCTCTACTTTAATGTTATAGTCGTTCATATTTAACATGACAGTTGCATTACCTTTATCTGAGTTTAATATTATTATATTTTCATTACGTTTAAGATCAAATAAAGCATGTCGTTAAAGAAAGGATAAGTTGCCCTTTGAAGGTTTTGCTTTAGGTAATATGTTAACGATGTTATATCTAACTTCATTAGCAGTATCAAAAAGTAGTGATTTAATGGAGTTTTCGATATTGGAAATTATATCATATGTATTTGTTATTTGGAGACATGGAGAAGACATAACTTTTTGGTTGTTATAAATGGTATACATCCCAGCATCCAGTTTACCATCGAAAAAGAGAATAATAGAAGTTTGCCATTTATTGACATATTAAATGTAAAAATAAAAATAATAATTCACTGTCTTTTAAGGTTTACAAAAAGCCGACACACACTGATAGATATCTTCATAAATTATCAAACTACCATCCACGTCAAAAAAATTGTGTAATTAAATCTTAAGTAGATCGAGCAAAACGAATTTGTGATCCTGAATTTTTGAAAGATCAATATAAATATTTAACAAAATCCTTACAAGATAATGTATATTCACTTACCAATATTAATAGTGTTATTACACCTTCTAGACATAACCTTAAAAAAAACAGTTCTTAATGTAGGCACTGCTTTTCTTCCTTTTATGGTTAATGTTACAGATAGAATCCTAAATAAATATGGCATTAGGACTGTTTTTAAACCTACAAGAAAAATTATAGAACATCGAAGGTCATCTAAAGATGTTTCAAACCCATTATCATCTTCTGGAGTGTATAAGTTATCTTGTTCATGTGGAAAAGTATACATTGGAACCACAAAACGTAGCTTTGGTACAAGACGTCAAGAACATATGGAGATTTTGTAGATTAGGTCAACCAAAGAAGTTTGCGGTAGCTGATCATGCCTTAAATCATGACATTCAATTTGACAACATGGAAATATTGTCAAGACAAACCCATTATTATGTTCGTTTACAAAGTGGAGCTATTGAGAAATATAATCTCTCTAATCATTTTAATAGACAAGAAGGGAATCTTCTTTTAAATACGTTTTGGCATCGCATAATTAAAAAAAGGCATAATGGTACGGCTTGATTTTAATTTTAATTTAGCTTTTGGCATGTCTAGGCTTTTTGCTGTGTTTTTTCCCAGACCTTGAATTAAATGATTTACCAATTATATGTTAAATGACCACAGCGCTATAATTTAACATAAGTAGTGAAAATTAAAATTAAAAATTACATAAAACGTTCTGTATTATGCTATTCATTGGTAAATAGCACTTACATTTATTGACAAAGCTATTTCTTTGTTTGATTCAACTGGATTATTTTAATTGATGTCATGTTTGTGTTTGTGAATGCTTCAATAAATTTCAAATTGAAGTTTTTCACAACTTTACAGTTAACATCCTAACTTGTTTTTTGGTTGACACATTTCATCATTAGCCTTCGACCGTTAGAGGATGTTCTGATTTGTCATCTTCAAGATAGTTTAACAATATTTAATTTTTTAATGATCTAGTTATTATTTTCTAAAATTATATTCCATTGTTGACTTTATACGTTTATCAAACTTATAATAATAGCAATAGCAATTGTTTTAACGTCTTTAACAATTTTAATAGATATTACTACTGACGAAGATAACTGTAAGTGTTAGCGAAACGTTTAAATTGTATTACATTAATATACAAATACACCATTAAAAACCAAAGAAAAAGATAAGTATTTTAATATGTGTGATAATGGTAAAATCTTACATTCTCATACTGAAGAATAATAGTTTAACTAGGTTTTGATTTTCTATTATTTTATTAAAGGGTGTGGTCGGATTTTGCATACATTTCATTTTATTTATAAACATTGTAAGGTGTTTCAAATTTAATACTAAGGTTATACTATAATATGCTTTCAAAGTTCTTTTTGGTCGTTTAAGTGCCAAGCTATACAATATTTGGTCTCCGTGAAGGTGGGACGAATAACACGATTTTATTCGATTTTGTCTAGTTTCTCGATGATCAGGTAAAACCATTCTCACATACTGAAACCTATTTATGTCTAAATGTAGGGTAAAGTAACTATTTTGCAACTGAAAGCGTCACGAGTGAGTATGGAGTATGTTTAGCTTAATTTCTAATCGCCGATTAACTGTAAGCTGGCACATACATCCAATTATGAGTACATAATTAAGCCATGGGAACTCTTGTAGTCGTATGTAATTGTAACCTTGACGGTACGAGTACAGATAGAGTATAAACTTCCGTTACTGCTTGTGTAACATTGAGCCAAGTTTTACAAGTACAAACTGATGCATGGTATATTTCAAAGCAACTTCTGCATGCTTAGCACTAATACAAAAAAGTTGTTAGTGCCATTTTTAACAATTTGTATAAGTATACCACGGAGGTATGAAATATATGGTTCCAGTCCCTCTCCCTCTCCCTCTCCCTCATCTCAACAACGTGACGCCGAAAACCAACGCTTCAGAAGCCGCAGAAGACCTCCAAGGAAGCCCTCAGAAGCGGCTGAAGACAGCCATGTCCTCGAAGATCCTACGGGAAGCCCCAGAAGACATCAAAAAGAGCCATCAAACGCTATCGGAAGCTTCCGAAAACTTCAGATGCCGCTGAAGAATTTTATCATGGCCGCTATGTCTTTCATTGGCCAGCTACTGCGCCATTCTCCTTCCTGAACCCATCAAAGGGCGGGACCCATCCTCGCATCCCATTGGCTTGACTTCATTGCGCCTTCCGGTAGGAGGAGCCACGTCCTCTTCTGCCGTTGGTCCTCCAACCGCAAACTTCCGGGGGGGATGGGGCTCAAGTGCTCGTTCACGTCGTTGATTGGTGTGACGTCACTTCCTGGCGCAGAACCCCCTTAACCTTACTACCCCTATCTATCGCTGTCTTTTCTTCACCACACTCGTTCATTATACACTCATTTGTTATCTTATCCCTTCTCTTTTTACCGCATGCGTCTTCATTCAAGGCACACTTGATTCAAAAAACATTAAAGTGTATTTAGAAATCGTTTCCATTAGTACCCCATATTTACATATACCGGGCCTCCGAAGCCCGCGTACAACCAGTTCCTATAAAATCAGTTTCAAGACTGATAGTTATTAGAAAACCGTGGAAAGATGTACCTAAGCTTAGATGAATTTCTTGTATTCTGTGGTTTACTTATTCATGCGGGAGTTGACAGAAGCTGGCATGTTCCTGCGAGAGAACTATTTTGTAGTGAATTTGCCAATCCTGTGTCATGCCGGATACTAATGTAACTATTGGTGAGCAACTCGTTGGATTTAGAGTTAGATACAGGTCAGTTCTATGTATGTCAAGTCAACTTGCAAAATATGGGCTTAAAATGTTATGTATGTGTGAATCTAAGTCTGGTTATGCTCTGGATGGTTTAGTTTATGTTGGTCGTCAGCCCTGATAACCTCCAAATAAAAACCTGATGCTTGAAGTAGTACAAACTCTTGTGCGTGGCATTCATAATTCTGGCCTGAATCTCACGATAGACAACTTCTTCACTAGTGTTCCACTAGCAATTTATCTGTTGGATAAAAACATTACTGTAGTGGGTACACTACGCCAGAATAAGCGTGACATTCCGAAAGAAGTGAAAGCCCCAAAAGATCGTGTAGTCCGCTCTTCACTGTTTTGATTTCTAAATAACGTGTCTATCGTAAAAAGAACAAATGCGTAATTTTACTAAGCACCATGCACTACGACGCATCTATTAATGATGACGCTAATGTATAATGAAACAAAATGCGGTGTTGACATCATTGATCAAACGGTGTCAACATACATGTGCAAGAGACAAAGTAGACGATGGCCTATGATATTTTTCTTCATCATGATTGATGTTACGGCACTCAACGCATACACAGTATTTACGAAAGAGCATCCAAACTACAACATAGGAGTATGTCACAAACGCAGATTGTTTTTGAAAAAACTAGTGATCCCACATATACAGACAATATCTACTAACCCTAACCTACGGCATAGTGTCCGGGAGTGTCTAACCATATTTATTGATATCTCTGGCCCACCAGCCACTCAAACAAGTGGAACAATTAATAGAAAGAGATGCTCGGTGTGCCCGAAAATATTGATCGTAAAAGTACAATGATATGTATTAGTTGTAAAAATAATATCTGCATTGAGCATAGTATTAGAATCTGCATTAAATGCTTCCCTAAAAAAATTTTAAATAATTATGTTCACTTTCGTATTTAATCGCACGTTTGTAATGTATGTGCAAAGATAAATAAAGTTTTTCTTCAGACGTCAATAACAGATGACATGTTAAACCTGACAATGCTAAAGTTTGATATTTAACCGGCGGCTGCAACAGTCTTTTGCATCCCCTCGCAGCGGATGCAAAAGCAATGTAAGTTAATAACTCAAACACCCAATTTGGAAAACAACGAAAACAAATTGATTGTTCAGAGTTATAAAGATTAAAAGTACAATGATTAAAACTAACATTTTCTCCAAAATAAAATACGCCAAAGGTAATAGTGGAGGTCTCGCTGCGTTCTAAGAAAATGGTCTTTAATTCTTCCTCTTCGACATGAATTTCTCTACTGGTAGCGCTTGCACTAGGTGCAAAAATTTTCAAGGCTGCCTCTTGTTTAATGCATTGTTTTCAACGAAACCTAGCAACGTCTACTGC
Organism: Vesta saturnalis; assembly: GCA_036346205.1. Classification (NCBI taxonomy): domain Eukaryota; kingdom Metazoa; phylum Arthropoda; class Insecta; order Coleoptera; family Lampyridae; genus Vesta; species Vesta saturnalis. The sequence continues at coordinate 929,295 of JARFJB010001084.1, read as the reverse complement.
TGCTTGCCAGAGCACGCCAAGTAAATCTAACTGTTCCTCATTTTCACAACCTAATTATTTTTCCTTATTTCGCATTTAAGTGTAACACGTCTGAAGAAAGAATAGTGTATTTTATGCGGAGCAAAGTGACTTTTTGTGGCTCATATGTATTTGCCGGATTCACTACGTTCGTCCGTCAAACCTACAGATTCGCCAGAAAAAATAATATACTATTTACTTCAACAACTTTATTTCTATTCTGACAGTACGTCGTTTTTGGTGTAGTAACTTTAAGTTAAACTGTTGTTCGGTTTTCTAAAACCGTTAAAGACTTGCTATTGAGAATTTTTGGTGTTAGTTTATTCGGGTTTTGACTATATGTATTCTAAATTTGCAAAAAGTACCAACACTCGTTAAATTTTATGTTTTTGATTAATTTCAAGCGTTTGTAATTTGAATTTCCACTGCTACAACTAGCACTGCAGATTATTAGCACTACACAAGTACGTGTCAGTATCGCGATAGATTACGTTTACCTGTTAGATCTTTCAGTTTCATTTTTCTGTAATCACAAATGATACTAAAATTAGACCATAAATCATATATTTGAATGTAGGTATAAAATTTTAATGCACCTAGATCTGTCGCTCTGGCAACACGTACGTGTATGTAAGGAGTAATCAATATTATTTAATAGCTTATACCTAATTAGACTTATTTGTGGTACAATAACGCATAACATGTTCAGTCATATTGGATCTATGTAGCAAACATGATTCGCATGATTTTGTGCAAAACAATTTTTAAATGTCTTTTTTACCAATTACCACTTAAGTGCTAGTATTTCCTTAGAATCATAGGATATTGTGCAGCAAACGAATAAAACCAATTGTATCAAAGAATGCCATTTCTATTCAAATGTTACCCTTTTTCACTATAACTTCAATACCTCATGAATCATTTTAGTCCTTGTACACATGAAATTTACAATGTTAGCTGTGAGGAGTTGGTCGAAATAAAAATATTGCCAGTTAAACGACGAATTTGATATATTTCACTTTACAATAAAATACGCCATATTCCACGAGTTTAAGGTTTAAATCGCATACGCATACCATAACAGCTATTTATGTATCTAGGCAATAAAGTGGATATTCATATAGCACCAAGTCCTAAAAGGTAACTTTATTGCCGAAAAACATTTAGGGCAAAACGCTTATTGAAGTTTTATTCAATACCTAATGTGACAACACATCACTTTACGCGTTGTTACGGTTACGGAACTTTTATTTTAATTATGATTGGTTTACATGGAAAACCTAAGATAATGAAGAGGGTATTCTGCTACCAATTTAGCTGTATTAACGGCAAAATTTTTGCATTTAATGTTTAATGTTTTGAAAAGAAATTTTCTTTAACTAATAAATAATAACGTGATTAATTATCTAGTTTGAAATGAAATCCAGTTTAAACTAAAAAAGGATTGATAGAGAATCCGCGTTTAATCATTCTCTCGTTAGTGAACGAAGTGATACTTTTAGATTCTACTAGCGTACTTTGAAACTAGTTCTACTAATTATTGGTGCTTAAAGATTTATCAAATCATTAACATAAAGGAAGTCTCATTTCAGGACCTAAATTGTATGTACCATTATAGGCTTATCACATAACCAGATAAGTAATTTCTTAACTTTACTAGTTTAACTGTAACATTTTGTTTTACTTTCTGGCTTGAAATATTAAGGAAAAGAATTACAAGGTTATCATGACCTCAAGTTTACAGCTTGTGGTCAGAAATTGTTATAATACTGAAAGTATAGACACAACAACACCTCAAGACTACTGGTGAGGGGTGAGAGATATCAAAGAAGGAATTTAGTAAAAATTACGTAACACGCGTAAAAGTACGTGGTTGTGTTATGTTTGAGTTTGTGCGTCTGCAGAAATTAGATCCGGGTGTTTAACGTTAGGTGGTCGAGTGTGTGCAATTACAAAGATTAATTAAAGTAGATCAACCCCGTTAATTAGGATACTTCGTTAAAAGGAGTAGGAAATTAAGTAACACCAATCTTGTATATTATTGGTTAGTGAAAGATTGATTTTCTTGAAGAGGGCCTTACTCTATTGTAATTTTAATTAAGCTACAAGGACGATGAATTCTAATCACTATCTTTTTCATTTGTAAAGTTTAAAAGTACAATAAGATTGGTAGAGAAAAACCTAATTAACATGTTCTGTTGTTGCTTCAACAGTCAGTGTACATTTATATTAATATTACTTTAACAGAATTTTATCTTATGGCTTATTTAAAACAAATAGTCTAACTAAGTATTGTACAACAGTATTAAATTCCTTTGCTTCTTTTTAGCTCGCTTAAAGTTACATGAAAGGTCATAACGATTCAATGTAATAAATATGTCGTTGCTTTTAGTTACATTTATGAATGTTGGCTTGAAATTAAATTTGTTTCAGACAAGCCATTACAAAATTTAACTGCTTTCATTTCGTTTATTGAATTGCATAAACAATACAGATCTTATTTTCGGTTCATGTTTTGTCACATTAGCTACTATTTATTCATTTTTGTATAAAAGTGAAAGTTTCGACGTTAACCCCACTGAATCACAAATGGGTGGGTTTAGAATATTAATTGGCAACAATATTTGATAGAACGCCAGTACAATTTAAGCACATATCGTACCGTATGTTTTTTTATTCGACATAGGGAACAATTAAACAGTATTTAGTGGATGTACTCTGTTCTTAAATATACTTCATTCAGCATTACTCCTTTATAAGTCAGTTTAAAAATTAATAGATTTCGTTTTAATTTTCCAAATTGGGTATTATCTATTTCTCTATTTTGGACTTGTCTTTTCAAAGAGTACTTAACGCAATTGGTTACAAAGTAAATTACACGAGGTCTATACAGGAAGTTCAGTTTTTATGGACTGAGCAAGTGAATGTGTTGCCGTTCACTACCTCGCAAGATTAACATATCAGTTTAAGATAATTTTCAAGATTAGCTTAGATCGAGGTGGAGCTCATAGGACATTTATTCTCCGAATTTGAATTTTGTTTTAGCGTAAGTGTAAGGTGTTTGAAGTCAAATTTCAGCAAACCTGCCGAAAGTCAAGTCAAGTAATCCAAGATGTCTAATGAGAACACAAAATCGTACAATAGATATCGTTTTTAAATAACTGAATCACATCAAACTCTCATTTAGTTGATGGAGGCGTGAAACAATAGAGCGTTTAATATGCAATAATTAATATCCCAGTTTTAATAAATATAAATAGTAAAACTATTACACCCAAGTTGCCAAAGCTGCAACGCTATCAAAAACAGACAAAATCAATACCTTCAAAGTACTTAGTTAACGCTAAAAGACATTCAGCAAAGTGAATTCACCTTCATGAGCTTATTATAAGTTAATCTAGTAACGGTGAAAGTATGGACTTGATCTATGTATGTCAAAGCGTACATTTATAACTATACTAATAGACCCTCAAATAACCATCAAATGGGTCGCTTATTCCGATTTCACGGTTGATATAAGAAGTATTCAAAAATTCAGCTTAACCCTTTTCAGAAATAATCTGTTTCGCCGTCCCGCTTAAAATCAGTTTCTATTGCAAGAAATTCTATTTTAAGAGGTTCCATACATAATTTTACAAACGTGGACTGATAATCCAAGGTAAAAATCATTTATACTAACTTTAGTGAGGGCACCCTCGTCAATGAGTAAGTGTATGGAAGTACATGTTCATGATCTATGAAGCAAGTAAGGAATACATGTTGTGATAACAAAGCACGTACTATGTGAAAATGGTATGGGTGTAAACCAAGGTAACATAGTACTATAGTTACACTAGCCTTAGAACCGCCACGGGAAGGCGTAACTGAGGGAGCTGTATGTTTTCAATGTACATTCATATGCACAAGTACAAACAAATTCATTTGGCGATCTTTTCAGAATTGTAAACAGAAAAAACTGTGACATACGGTTTGGAACATTGGTTGCCTAAATTCCAGTATTTGTGTTATTACAGGAATCAGATTTATTTTTATAATTGTATTTGTATAATTTTCAAGTTAGACATAGACATTTCAAAGCAATTCAAATTAAAAAATATATTGTCAACAAAGATTACGCACAAAAAAACTCCAACAGCCAGTTCTGTTTTGTTGATCGGAAAATTCGAGACATTCCGAATGATATTACGTGTTTCAGATGACCTTTCCACCTAAAACACACCTAATACAACACAAAAGATGATTAGACTTTCTTAAATTGTCATAAAATAAACAATATACACTTGTAAACTTATTTAATAACATAAATGCTAACAAATTATGTGACAATGACAACATATTTACTTACCAATATTTATGTATTAATAGATAACAAATTGAGGAAAACTAAAAAGCGCGAACTGACAAACGAATTTTTTTAAATAAGTATTTACAGAGAGTGTACACTAGGTAAATCACAACCGCTGATTGGTTGTTGACGTTTGTTACTGAAATTAGTTGACATATTTTCTGGGTAGTTTCTAAGCTTGGTGGCACTGTATTCATACGCTGATATATTCCTTTTTGAGATCACCAGTTTAGTTACGCTCAACGGTACTCTTAGGAAACTATTACGTTGCTGTTAAAAGCCCTATGGAATTCTACGGTTAGGAAATCGTCTATCATATTGCGCATGTACCTGCTTTTCATTTCAATTATAATGGCTTGATACCTTTGCAAAAAGCTGAAATTCCCCACATACGATACTATCATCCATCATTTAATCAATTATTCTCCCTTATGCCGTAATTACAAGAACCGTTAAAGATTCTCCTACGACAGAACATCCGTGTTCAATTACATAATTACAGAAACATTAAAAAGAAGTACATAAAGAAATTATTAATTGCAATTGAGAAATTTAAAAATGCAATAAACGTGCAACATAAATTGCATTCTTTCACAAAATATTTAACATACCACATAAGTAGCTCGAGAAAAAATAAATCTTAATTAGTTAAAAAAATAAGAAAAATATATTCTAAAAAGTTATTGTTTTCTTGGATAAATGAATTTTTAGCACGAAATATATTTGCCATGACAATTCAATAAAAAATCAAGGGAATGAGAAAAAAAACGATTTATTAAATTTTCCTTGATTCGATAGTGAATTGTCCAAATGACAAGAGAACTTTGTAACGCTAAATATGCATTTATCCTAATGTTGTATTTTACAATGTGACGTATAATCTCTGGAAATTCATACAAAAGTTTCTGTATAAAAGTCACCGTTGAATAAGGGCCTTAATACATCCAGGGTGATTCGTGAGGAACCCCCGTATTTCAGGAAATGATAGGTCTAACAATTTCAACACAAGACTTTCATATAAATGTAAAGTCCAATAGTGCTTCATTTCCGAAATACAGGGTACCAAAGTTACAAAAAAAGTTAATTTTTGAAATATCTCCAAAACTAAAAAAGGTATTTTTCTTGTCCTTGGTAGAATAAATACGGGTACAAAGTACATTGGTTTTTAGCTTATTAATACGTTTTTATTATGCACAGTGGCGTAGAATACAAGGGACAGTGCAACTTTTTAATTCCTAATTTCTATGCCAATGGAGTAAATTGGATTTTTTTATTAAAATACGAAACCTTAATATTTATCAAATAAAAAAGGTGTACTTTGTCTAAATCGGTAACTTTAACCGTTTATAAGATATTTGCGTTTTTAGGTGTTTATTACCAACTACTTAGGCAGGTTATTATTATTTAGTAGTATTTGGGAAACATCAAAACGCGAAAATCAGTGTTTCGGGAATAATACTCGTAACTTCAGGAAATGCTAAATCTAATCATTTTAACACAAAACCTTCGTGTAAATGTAACTCCAATAGTGCTTCATTTTCGAGATACAGGGTGGCAAAATTTATAACCTGCCTAAGAAGTTGGTAATAAATACCTAAAAATGCAAATATCTTAGAAACTGTTCAAATTATCGATTTAGACAAAGTGTACCTTTTTTATCTTAAAAACATCAGGGTTTCGTATTTTGGTAAAAAAATCCATTTTACTACATTGGCGTAGAAATTAGGAGTTAAAAGATTACACTACCCCTCGTGTTCTACGCCACTGGACATAATAAAAACGTATTAAAAAGCTAAGAACCAATGTACTTTATATCCCTATTTATCATACCAATAATAAGAAAAATACCTGTTTTCGTTTTGGAGATATTTCAAAAACCAACTTTTTCTTTTGTAACTTTGACACCCTATATCTCGGAAACGAAGCACTATTGGATTTAGTTCATATGAAATTATTGTGTTAAAATGATTATATCTATCATTTCCGCAGGAATCACCCTGTATATTACGAAATTAGTGTGACATTGCGATGGTACTCTTTACCTTGCTTAAGTCTTCAGCTCTCCAGTTTGAGAGGCTAATCCACTATTCTTAGTTTTACGTACCATGCTTTCTTTAATCCGCTTTTCGCAGTTCACACGTATAACTATTGTGTAAAACGGTTGAATGTTATGTTAAAGTAACTACAATAATAATATTAAAAGTGGTTTCAGCAATATTTAGTCCATGCTAATAAAATTAATGCTGTGATGTAAGAGTTTATTTGGAGGTTATGATTTTGAATTTGAATTTCAATGTTGATCTTCAGTCCAATAAAACCGTAGATTTCTACAACTACTAGGTACATTTGAGGAGCGTTTCTGTAAGTTAGACCAATATTTTTATCGAACATTACATTAATAGTAGAGTTGAGCTATTATTCTCAAATGTGTCTTGCAAGTACTGTGCACCAAATTGTTTTAAGTAACTATAATGGTGGTGCAGAATATCTTTTAGTATCTTTCTTTCCAAAAGATGATGACGTGGGTAAATAATGGGTTGATGCAAGACTTAGGGACGAGTGCGTCTATGGTGAGTTGGAAAGCCATTTTCTAAAATATTAAACTTTTCTTCATAGAACAGCAATTTTATACCCAGATATTATGTTAAATCGTATTGTATTACATCGTAAGGTTGTAAAACCAAGTAAAGTATAAGGACTACTATTTTATCGTCATAATTCCTTCACTACACTACATATAATATCATCTGATGATAGTGTTTAAAACTTAGTCATTGATAGTAATAATTTATCCCAAATACGGGCATGTCCTCTTTTTTTTCGATAAGGTCGGGATCCAGAAGTTAAAAGAATAAGGAATAGTTGATGATTTTGTGGATTAAAGCTGCACAAGTATCATTTGGAGAAGAAAATTATTATTTTTTTTGCTTGTGCTACCTTATTATCGAAACATCTGTATTTGACTCAAGTTAATATCTATTACCTATAATCGATGCTAATAAAACTCAAAACCTTCCCCATGAAATTCTGTTTTTAATTATTTCAGAACAAGCATAAAAGTCAAATTACTTTTATGAAAATAACTTGATATAAAAGAGAGGCGACATGTTTCGACAAGATTAATACATTGTCATCATCAGGCACTAAAAATAATAACTTAACTAAGTAAGAGTTGACAATATCAAGAATACCTACTTAAAATCTAATTCGGTAGAATAAGAGGCTATACTGCTGTAGTCATAGTATGACTACTTTGTGCCTTCTGTTTACCAGGATGATTAATTCAAGTTATCCTTTATCTTTCAAATTTTAATTCTCATATAAATTTAATAATGTACTTCGGTTCGATATTTTGTAAGTATATTTAATCTTGTCTACAATTACAATTTGTTTTTCTAGCAAAAAATTTTTAAATCATTACTATGACTACAGCAGTATAGCCTCTTATTCTACCGAATTAGATTTTAAGTAGGTATTCTTGATATTGTCAACTCTTACTTAGTTAAGTTATTATTTTTAGTGCCTGATGATGACAATGTATTAATCTTGTCGAAACATGTCGCCTCTCTTTTATATCAAGTTATTTTCATAAAAGTAATTTGACTTTTATGCTTGTTCTGAAATAATTAAAAACAGAATTTCATGGGGAAGGTTTTGAGTTTTATTAGCATCGATTAAAGATTCCAACCCCATTTTGAGTTTTCAAGTTTTCATCTAATACAAATTTGGACAACAATGAATAATCTATTACCTATTTTTTCCTGCTCTTTCCAAATATGTAATTAAAATTTTAACCTATTCATATACAGGGTGTTGCTTCGAGTCAAAACCTACTTATTAATTCTTTAAGACTTTTATTCATTACGTCAATCGACACCACTGTGGACAAATATTGCAAAAATGTGTTAGGTGGTTCATAAGTTATGATTAATAGAAAAAATGGGGAACATTAATAAATCACCCTGTATCTTGGTTATAAAGAGCAATAGAGCCATAAAATACTCGGTGTCCTTCATCTACCCTTACTGTATGCGCATTTCCCAATGAATCGCCCGGTATAAATTTAAACTTTTCGATAAAAATTATAGATATCGTCCTCAGTAAATCGTAATATCTTTAAGAGTTACTTCAAATGTTAAAACAAATTTATCAAGTATCTCACACAAAATACTTTTGTCAATGAGATACATATTTTTGTCAAAATAGTGGAAACAGACGTTTTATGTTAACATTTTTACGAAGTGCACCTTGTGTCTCCCGTATGGAGAACCCTGGTACTACATAATGCGTGAATTTTATGTACAGATACAAAAATAAATAGTGAATGAGGATTTTGAGGTTAACATGTCATTTCTTCACTCCACACATTTTCTACATGCAGTAGATGGGTTCGTGTGTGCATCACACATGGAGTTTTTGCATTTATAGCATCTCTTGCGCGTTCTCCTTTTCCTCCTTTTATACATGGTGATGCGGTAATCAGTAAAATTCAGACGTCCGGTCTTGTCACGTTCTTGTACAGAGGTTTGCGCTGATGGTGGGTTATGTTTGGTGGCAATTTTTACGCCAAGAATGTGCTCCATGGTAGTTTCTACGAAATAAAACCGCGTGATTACAGGCAACTTGTGGATTGTTCTCGGTATGAATGATGTGTGTTGCCAAAAAAAGCAATATCCAAAATGTTATGGAGGAAGGCCAGCGGCCAGCGATTTGTTCTTCTCTTAGTCATGAATTGTGTTATCATTTGATCAATTCCGGCTTTGGTAGACTTGTAGTACAAAATTATTTCAATCTTCTTGGCCTTAGTTGTGTCATTTATTTCTGAAGTTGTGTGCATAATCTACATTAACACGACAGCTTTGTTCTTCTGAGGTACCAGGAACATAAGGTTCCTTCATCACGAAAAGCGGAAAGAGTTGATGTTACTGTTCTGCGATCGTAACAATTCTTTTGGAATGTTTTTCCTCAATGTACCAACTAAAGTGAGTCCCTGTTCTCTGAGACAGTTTACCAAATTGGAGTTAAGTAAAAGGAAAATCGGTAGTTATGTCTCTTCCGCAGCCTCTGTAATACTGACATAGATGCATTACTGCTTGTCTCCAACATTGACTTGACGTGCTTCTCCTTGTTCTTTGCATGCAAAGACAAATACTTTCATTATTAAAGTCCCTGTAATGGATAACCCGTTTTAGAATCATCTGGTCAAAAAACTTTAATACCGTACTTTGCTGGTTTCGATGGGATGTATTGGGCAAATTTTGTTCTAGCCCTGTACGGAAAAAGCTGTTCATCGACAGTTAGTTTTTCATATGGCTTGAAGTGGTGACGCATACTATGATTTAGCATTATCCAAATGTCTCTTATTGGGGCTCTCTTGTCTCTTGTTTGTCGCCCCCCTCCCCCTTGTACTCACGTTACCAAATAGAAAGTATTTCTGTAGGACTTGGAATCTCTTGCCCGCCCTAGACTTGCTCGATAGGTCGGTAAGGCACCCTTCTTGCACAATTTAACAACAAAATTTAATCAAGTTATGACGTAAGTTTTGAAAACGTTAATTTCAGATTGGTAATAAAATTTATAAACAGAAGATTGACATACCATCTGCTTGGTCGTATGAAATGGGAAGTTTTAGAGTATCCGCGTTACTGTCCCGATTTGTTACCGTGTGATATTCATGTGTTTGGCCGATTAATACAGTCTGTAAAAGGGCGTCGGCTCAATTTGTACGCAGACGGAGCTAGTGTGCCGGTTTAGGCGAATTTTTGGGTAAGAAGTTTCCCCTCAGAACCCCAACTCCGTTTCTTCCAATCCTATCCTAATCACACCTATCCTTAATCTCATCAAGCGTATATATTAATGTATGCGTGTATGTTAGGAATTCATCACTGTGGTTCAAGGAGCTTGGCTGAAACAGTCCGCCCTCCCCTTACGGAGGGAATAAAAACACGTTGCCTTTTCTTTTCGGCCGCCGACGTAGAGATTACTGTTACGGAATAGTTCAATAGTCAAAAATATTTTTTAGTCACAGTATTTATAGATAGATTAATTAAACAATGTGACTCATGTTGTAGTGTGTTACGGGCCAACACTTATTGGAGCATCAGTCCGCAAAGGTAATGTGTGAGCAAAGGCACAGCTCAGTGGTGTGGGCAGGGTTCTTACTTAAGGCTGCAAAAGGGCACTCGTCAAACTACTCCAAAAACGTCAAAATCAGGTAAAAATGTAAAAAAGGCACCACCTGTTAAATACACTTATAGCGGTAAAACGTCATTAACTAGATCTAATAATAGCCATACTGTTTACTCAAAATAAAATACTCTCTTCCCTGAAAATTCGACTCGAATAATGTTAACGTAAAGTTAATAAAACTAAAACTCATTAAATATTTCGATAAACTTCAACGTCAACATGATGGTCTCAAATAACCAAAAATATTTGATCAATACGGCTTTTTACATCAGTTCCACATACATAAAGACAAAATTTACATCGATTGGGGCTTGAATATCGACGGAACAGTTGTTTAGCGCGGCACTCTATAGCAAAGTACAGGTCGTAGGTTCAAATTCTACTCCACTAAACTAAAATTTACTAAACGTCCATATCGGGTTCGTTATACCTAATGCGTAAATACACAGCCAATATACAAATTGCTTATCGTTAACACCGATCTAAGTAATCGACAGCAGATCACACGATTTTCCCAAACTTCCAAAATATCCACACGTTCTTCCATGAAAATAACGAGTAAACAATCAGATTATTGGTCAACAAACTCATTAACCTATATCTTTGTACATTACGTCAAATCTTAATAAATCTTAATATCTCAAAATTGATCTTAAAGAAAAGCTCTATAGCTTTTGGTACAATTATATACATATGTATATATATATATATATATATATATATATATATATATATATATATATATATATATGTAAGGGTTTTTGTACTCTACATATTGCATTTGTATACAAAATTTTTCCACTTCTTTTTGTTTAATGCTAATTTTTTCGCTTCACTCCAAGTTTTATTTCTGCTTTTTAGTATTGCTGTCAATTCATCGTTCCAATTCTGCTTAGGTCTTCCTCTCTTTTTACTTTTTTGTACTCTTGCCTCCCATATACTTTTCACCTGTCTTGTATTTTCCATTCGGCGTAAGTGTGCAAACCATTTTAGCTGCTGTCTCCCTATGACCTGTAGAAACGATTCGCTTTTTAACTCTTTAATCGCCACTTCATTTAGTACTCTGTCTTGTTACAATTATATACAAAATTGAATGAACGATAAATGGACGTTGTCGCTGTAAAAATGTTTAACGCGTACTTCTCATAAATTAAATCAGCTACCGGAAATCATGAAAGTGAAACAAAATATCTAACCTTTATCTCTTTAATTTACGTCGGCAAGATCGCAGTCACAGAGGATAAAGTCACAATTTATCTATTAATAAAACAGTTCTATAACATTAACAATGGTCGTGTATTATGTCCTAACATTATATACAGAAACAGTTCAAATTTCACTAAAGTGATTACAAGACAAACACATTAAATTTTGCAGTTCAAAACATAAAAAGGATAAAAAACTAACAACTTGTGGGGATGAGCAGGCCTGTCTCTAAGCAAGAAATCAAGAGTATTCATCCTCCACACAAAAAATATAACACACTCCATAAAATGTAAAAGATTACCTTAATTGGCACCACGTTCCAACAATGGACGGCTAAGAATACTATTCTTCCTCTGTAATACGATAGGCAATGTCGCGCAAATAATCCTCCAGGTGCCGGTTCGATAGAGACCGACTCCTCTAAATTTCTACCTCGCAAACGGCAACTTCCTCTTTATAAATACGCGAATTAAATACTGACAGTTATTGCAGCCAAAGTCACGCGGTTAACTAATTTTTCATCTGTTTTAACGTATCTGCACAAATATTAATCCGCATTTACGAGCAGTACTTTTATTTACAAAACATTCCTTAACGTTAATCTATTTACTCAAAACTTTATTAAGCGAAATATTTATTTATTCATTAGGCGTCTACGACATGCTCGCAAGGCAACCAACAAAAAACCGCAAAAAAACAGGAAATTAACACATTGGTCGACACAAGACAAAATTCGATCCAAGAAATTCATGAATGGGTTTAGCTCGATTAATAAACACTTGACCCTTTCTAGATGAACTCATCTGACAAACGATAAACGGTAAGATGTAATCGGTAGTGCGTGAAGCTACATAATATCCCCAACTAAAAAAGGGTAGCTGAAAACTCTTCCTTCGGTATTGTTCCATCACTCCCGATATAGCGTGACTCAGTTCCCTCAATCTTCAGGTCATTTATCGAAACCTTGACTACCTTACATCGTAGCTCCGCCAAGAGTGACTACGGACGTACACACACCCACAAATCTTTTACTTTCGGCCATCTTCCATTCTATTCAAACTAGCCAATTGCATCACTTACTGCTTTGTTATCAGGCGCGCCAAAAACGAAGCATAACGTAATGGAATCGGAAAAAGAATTCCCTCATTCATACAAACTGCGTTTCCAAGGGCCTCAGCAGATTATCAACGAAATATGATCTGTTTATAACAAGTCCATCCCTACGAAAATGAGCTTTAAAACCTCGTCGTTAGAAATCTAACTTTTTTTGCTTACACCAAAATTTACCAAAAGGACATGAGACAGATTATCGCCTAACAGTTTTAAACTTGCAAACGACGTACCGTACAAAGTAACGATTTTTTATATTTTATACCAGTTTACCAATATCTACAATAACGAGAACTAACGAAAAACTAATCTAAATCTCTTTCACTAACATAAGATACTCACGTGCGGAAATAAGTCGCAATTTTACAAGAGACTTCAGTCTATTAATGGCAACGAAACCGAGAAAAAAAACGTAATTGGCCCTCACGGAATTGGAATTCTAAATTTTAACTAGTAATAAAAAAATCCGCAATCCGAAGTCCTCAAATAACAAACAAAATGTAATTAAGTTAATACACTCCGATAACTTCCATTTTTTCCAACTATACCATCTTTCTGAAGGCGGACAGTAATGAAAGACGTAAAGTTCGATAAACAGCGATAGTTAGATTTTTGGACATACGCGACAAATGATAATACAGAATTATCTCAGATTTATGGAATGAAAAGTGTTTTAAAGGTTCTAAACGTGTTTCTATTAAAAAACCTTTATAATGGGTATGTATTTATTTAATTTACTGCATTACTTATTAATATAAAAATTGTATGAATCTACTAAGCAATACATTTATAATTCTCTTGCCGTCAACTGTAAAATTGAAAACTGTTACCACGAACACCAGTACAAGTTGCTCGAGATATCTTTTTTACTCATTTATTTCAAAAATTTCAAATACTACATGTTGCAGTTTTACTGCGCTATATCTTAAATAACTTGGTTTTGCCATTGTGATTACAAGTAGGGTGTTGCTCCGCGTAGCTCTTCTGGTATCCAAAAGACCGTGTGTTGCAAAACGTTTCGGTGGAGTCTCATTTTCCATCCTCAGGTTGGTAACCGTTTGCTCCTACTTCGAGTTACTCGAATTGAGCTAACTTCCTGTTGTGTGTGCTGCTGCTTATGTACACTATTTAACTGATTTCACCGCTTTCACTGTTTTCTTTGCTTTCACTGCTGTAACTGCTTTCACTGCTCTCACTGCGTTCACTGTTTTCACTGCTTTAACTCATTTCACTGCTTTCATTGCTTTCGCTGCTTTCACTGCTTTCACTGCTTTCACTGCTTTCCCTGCTTTCACTGCTTTTAATGCTTTCACTGCTTTCACTATTTTCACTGATTTCACTGCTTTCACTGCTTTCATTGCTTTCGCTGATTTCACTGCTTTCACTGCTTTCTCTGCTGTCACTGCTTTCACTGCTTTCAATGCTTTCCTGCTTTCACTGCTTTCACTGCTTTCACTACTTTCATTGATTTCACTGCATTCACTGATTTCACTGCTTTCAATACTTTCACTGCTTTCACTGTTTTCACTGCTTTCACTCCTGTCGCTGCTTTCACTACCTTCATTTATTTCACTGTTTGCTTCCCTGTTTTCACTCCTTCTTTTGTTGATTCTGTTTTAGGTGTTGTGGATTTTGGTTGTCTAGGGATTAATGATGTTTTCCATATTTATGGGAGTCTCAAAGCATCAATATGGGAAACACCATTAACCCTATAGTGCCACAATTTTTTTTAGTGGCATAAAATTCGGAACGATGTTGTTTTATCGTAGGTGGTATCTGAAAAAGTATTGAAAAAAATTTGATGTCATTTTTTTACTCATGCATGTCAAAAATGAGCATCCGCCTGAAGGCGGTCTTGGGAATTTGCTTTAGGAAAATGTTTATGTTCTGATTATAGATCAACAGTAAAACGCAGGTTTGTTTTTATGAAGGAAATTGTTTATTGGTGTGTATTATTATTGCACATCATGGTAAACCAAAAAACTGCTTTCGCTGCTGTACAACATAAGTTTATCATGCATTTTGCATACACTGGGTTTCTAACTTACATCCAGGTATTCTGCACTGCCGTGTTCCTGAACGATCTAGCCATTCTGGCCAGTGATTCAACGCGTCAGGTCTGGTGTCTGCTGAGGGTAAATACGTTTTCTCAGGCAGGTTTCTAGGAGGTTCGTTATGCTGCACGGGACTACCTCTGGGTCGTCCAGTTGTTTTTTTAACCAAATTGTCCATATTAGTTTTGCACAACATAGCAGCTACTTGTCGCTCAAAAACAAGTAACTCTAAATTTAGCTTATGCGACTGCCTTGCATTTATGCGTTTATGCAGCAAATAAGCATTGATCATGGCAGGATCCATGATATGGGAAAAAACTTGGTTTTCATTAGGATGCGATAGCGACCAAGAAGACCATTCATTAAGTCAACCCCACCCATATGTTTGTTAAACTTCTTAATTATGGTGGGGCATTCTATATCGACTTTCTGTTTCTGTTTGCGATCAAACCGTGATATTTTAGTAATGCTAGTTTGTGTTCTACCTGTATGAAATGGTATGGTTCCTATATAAGTTGATACTAATCGTACACATTTGTTATCCTTCATTAAAGTGGTTGACAAACCTACACCATAACAAGAACAAACGTATTCTTTTGAATATCCACGTTCTTTGTCCTTAAGATCTTTGTCATTTGCTAATTTAAAATTTGGAATTCTATCAGCACGAACAGTTCCTAAACAAAAATTCATCAGCTGTTCACACAAACCATTAATGGTAGAGTAGTATAATAATTGTCAAAGTATATGATGCGGTTTTGATGATTAGGTATTATCTGTAATAGTCTTGAAACTACATTGGCTGAAGCACCCAAATCCGAGGCCCCATTCGGTGTTACGCTATCACCTGCACCACAGTATAACCACAAGAGTAACCATAAGAATCGCATAGGACAAATAGTTGCATACCCCACTTATGCGGTTCCTTAGGCATGTACTCGCGCAAGTGTGTAACCATTTTCGTGAAGCACAGTTGTTCATCCACACAAAAATATTGCCTGATTGGCATTGATTGAACTTTTTTATTCATATAATCTACTATTGGTCGAATCTTGAATATTGGATCAAAGTGAGCGTGATCTTTTGGCAACGTTTTTGTGTTGTTAAATTGTAAATAACGACGAATTTCTTGTCATTACCTGACGTACAGATTCCAGTGCGTTTTCATCCCAATACTCACGAACATTTGGATATTTATAGATCGACATGTAATAAAGAATTCCAATATATTTCTGAATTTATTCCCCTATTGTCACAAATTTGGTTGAATTATTTCTCTAACGTGCATACAATTCTTTTCAGCAATAAGCTAGAATAAATGGTTATGCGCGAAGTATTTGAAACAGTCATAAGAGGTTTTCAGTTCATAAAAGCGCTCAGGTAGTTCTTCATTTCGTTTAAATTGGACGTTGAATTGGAGATGCTTCTTACGTCATAATATTTTTTTAAATTGTGAACTCTTAAAATCTATTTCATCAGAAGATCCTGCAAATTTGCTAAGACGTGATGGAAGGTCAGTACACTGATTGGAGGGTGATTCACTAACTTGGACAGGATTTGGAGTATGTGCATTATTGTCAACGGAAGTCGACGGTATTTCAGCCTCAAGCGAAGGTTATTTCGGTTCACTAGGCCCAAGTCGGGACGATGATTCGCATATCTGACCCTCACTTAGAGCACCCTCAATAGCTTCATCTAATGCTGAATCAGACATGGCCAAACAAGTATGAATGGTTTCCAAATGCTCATTTCCTACAGAAGACGAATTCAAATTGTCGTTGTTGTAGTCATAATCAATTTCTGCATCGCTATCATCTCAGTTATCCTCTTCAATGTCGGTATTCAGCTCATCGGAGTCGATTGATTCTAGTAATCCATATACATCTTCTTCTGAAAATTTTGAAGTACTACATCGTTTACGTTTCTCGTTCTGATCCATACCTAAAATTATAGATAATACATAATATCCACATCGATCCCAGTATTCAACGCAAATAACAAATAAAGTGCCAATAATTTATACTTGCCTGACCATGTCCGCCCCAAGGCGGTTAGTACTATTTAGTACGTACCACTTTTGATTACCGAAGCAAATTTGGTTTTTAAACACTTTTTCATAATATAATAAACAACAAACTTACCAATAATTTTTATATTCAGTTCTGAGCACGGGAAATGTTTTCGTAATTTTTAAAAACGTGCAATAATTTACACTACCGGCCTACCTTACGTTTGGCGGTCAACCAAGCTTGTGAAGGAAACGCGTTCGATCTCATACCTACACTTGTCACATATCGTAGAAAGGAAACCTGGTATTTGATTATAAAATATTAGTAAATAGCTGTTTTACATGGGATGGGATATGACCCGGCTCTAGGCGGAGTGAGGCACTAGAGGGTTAATCCCTAGACAACTAAAATTTACAACACCTAAAACAGAATGAACAAAAGAAAAAAAAGGAAAATCCCACGTATTTCATTCCCTCCCCAAGGAGAAGGGTGGGCTGCTCGAGCTTTCCGAGCTCCTTCAGCCACAATCATGGATTCCCAGCATACATACATACATTACGTATATATGCATGATGGGATTAAGGATGGGTGTGGTCAGGATAGGATCAGAAGGAACGGAGTTAGGGTTCTGAGCGGGAAATACTACCCCAGCATTCGCCTAAGCAGTCGCACATGGTGTGCATATACGCAATGACCATGCTGCTACATGTGTATGAGGAAAACCCCTTGAAAAAACCTCATACAAGGTAGACGGTAACGGAATCGAACCCATTACCTCTCGAATGCTAGCCAGGTCGTGTCACCACTACGCTACCAGCTCGGTAACAAAAGAAGAACTCATAAAGCTAAATAGTAGAAACAATCGAATTTGTGTCAGCCCGATAGCAACGCCCAGCTACTGGTAATAATAAATTTAATAGACCCATAATTTTACATAAAAATATTTTTGCGCAGAAACGGTTGATTATGGGCGTATGCATAATTAGAGAAAAAATGTTACAAATTCAAGTCTCTATCGACTCCTGCAGAGAAAATTTGAGGGTACCACTAAAAAAAATAACTATTTAAATTTAGTCAAGTTTACAAATTTATTGCGGCGCGCGGCGCGGCGTGTTCAATAGAGTAACATCAACTTGAGACCATACATTTGAAAGGGCAATTCATTGACTTGTCGGAGGGTCTTCTTATTTTCTTGTCGTAATCCCTTTAAAGTTATGATTTTCCTAATAAACCCTTACAAGTCGACAATTTTTCATAAAAGTTGTTATATCTCCGTAACCATAGCAACAAGGTAAATATAAACTAGGTGATTTATGTAGCAAATCATTCACAGGATGGCCATTGCTACGTATATATTTTAGAAAGATAGCTTTTTTGTATTGTCGCCGTGTGCCAAATGTCAAACATCTAACTTTTAAGGTATCCAAACCCTTCTAATAGGCCGGTTAAAAGAATCACCCCATATGTATGTACGTAACAAAAGTATTACCATATCTATAATAAAACGTTAAAAGCACGCTTACTTCAGGGGATATTTATTAAAATTTCATGTTTTGCTTTTTAACAACCATATACAGTAAAACAGGCAGCATTCTGTTGCAAATATTAATAATCCTTAAACGCACAAACACTAAATTGCTCTGATTCTTAAATTTTTTTCTATTTTTATATGAAAAACTAAAAATTTATGAACCACAAATAAAAAAAAAATAAAAGCACAACCAACGTTAATTTAAAAATTAGAATTTCGATGTGAATAAAAGCTGCTGTTAAAGTATTAAATTTAACGGGATAATTCATGAAAGGATTCAGGTGTGCCATTAGTGTTTTTCTCGTTGGATTAAATGAATTTAGGTTGTTTGGATAATTACCGAAACAAAACTTATTAATCTTGTATCCAATTTGATTATGCACGTATTCTAAGGCGAATTCAGAAAACTAATTACATTACATTATATTAAACTTTAATTTATTTAAATTAATTCCTGATAATTATATACTTCATACAAAAGCAACCAAATTGATATACGCTAATTAAGAAACATGAGCGTCAGCGTTATAAACCCCAATTATGTGCAATTATTTGGCGTTTCCTCATGAGTTGCAATTGCACTCTGTCTAACAGTTTGAGCTTAATTATTTTAATATTTAGATTATTAATTGGAATGAGAAGAAAGTAAATTTAATGAGCGATTGTATTAACACCTTCTGTCATTTATAACTAATCAATAAGGGATTTGGTAAGTCAGTGAAGTTATGTTCAGTTCAGTAACTTTTAATAAACCGCAATTAAGATCAAACTTGATCTGGAGAAACGCTTTTGCCCTTATCTTATAAACAGTTCAATGCTTGGCCTTAATGGCGTTTTTGCGAATTATTCTAGATTAAAAAGTGTAATTTATGTAAAGAGCATAAAATATAATTAACAGAGAACCTGCAATACTAGTTCCTAATTAGAATATAATACTAAACGTACAATGGAAAGCAAATTAATTGGGATGTTTAAAACATTATATAGGCACAAATCAATCAGATTGCTTATTTAAACTAGACTTTTAAAAACAACTTTTTAAATTACCTTTCTCATCCAAAATAAAAAAAGGCGTAGCTGTTTTTAAACTTCTGGATTTATCTTATAATACATTTAGAGGTATACTTTAATTTTCTAGTTTGCAGTGCGATTAGTCTTATTTTTAATATTTTGTTGTATGTCACTTCAATTAAATTATGTTTACTGAAAATGTAAAGAATATATGCAACGATGTGTTGAAACATTCTTACCCTACTATAAAACCAAACAAAATTTGAGAGTCAAAGTATTTTATTATTAACATACTCTCCTCTTAATTGGATACATTTGTTACAGCGAACCCATAACGCCTCCAGATCAGAAACGTCGAATAATAATTCCCAGTTATTGTTTTACCCTTATCCAGACAATCAATCATAATTACTCCTTGGCAGTCCCAAAAATCTGATGTAAGAACTTTTTCGGCAGATTTCTGAACACGAAATTTATTCTATTCCATCGATTGCTGTTTTGTTTCTGGGGCGTAGGAATGTACCCAAGTTTCATCCATAATCACAACACGGCATCTTTTTCAAACCGAGCACAGATCGAACGCGATGCTTCTACACTTGCACGATTCTGGTCTACATTCAGAAATTTGGGGGTCCATTTTGCAGAAATTTTTCTCATGTCGAAATCGACGTGAACTATATGACAGATGCGTTTATATGAAATACTCAGTGCTTCATATATTTGTTTTAGCCCAATCCGACGGTCTGATAAAATCATGTCATGAATTGTACCGATATTTACGGGGTTGGGCAGAGAAACTGACCTTCCCGATCGGTTTTCATCTTCAATCGAAAATTTACACATTTGAAGCTTTCAATTCAATTTTTCACGGTCGCATACAAAGGACATTGATCGCAAGGGTTTTAAGCACATCCTCCTAAATCTGCTTACCTTTTTCCTCTTCAAATACAGGTACTTGATGATGGCTCGATACTCCAATTTTTCAATTCTCACAATTTCCGTCGATATCCTTTTTTTTTAAATTCTATTGCGCAACTCTAGCTTGACTTTTTGACGTGAAACTTTCACTTCTAATAAGTTATTTTTCGTTACTATGGTAATCTTTATCAACCGATCCGGTCTACGCTATCTAGATATCAATACATCCTCGCATATGGAAATATAATACTTGTGTCTCTGTAATAGGTACTTACTTCGTTATTGTACAGTACTTTTTGTCTACTGTTCTGAAAACGCAAAATTGGCTTAGTTCTATTCAACTTAAAGTACTTTCATAGAATTATTATAAAAGCCATCTAATGGATTACAATTTAAATGTAGGCACGATTAAGAAAATCCTCGGTTGAAAGTGCTATAAGGATGTTTTATGTTTTATGCGTCTATAAAATGTTATCTAAGTGATGCTACCTACATTTTAATCAATTTTCAGCCTTTTAATCGGTGTAAATCCGTATTGTAAGTTTAAAGAAAAAACGAGACAAGCAATAACTGTTAAACGGTTTCCTATTTATAATTACAAATGCTACCGTTTTTGGTTTCTAGAACGTGTATATTTAAGCTAAATTGCACAAAATCTATTCGTTTCAAAGCAAGTATAGTGACGTCGTCATTAACACTGACGACTATAACTGTACCAGCTGTCAAAACGTATAAACATCGTATATTTTCCAGAACGTTTAAATTCTCATATTCTTTATTCATTCATAGTTTGGACATTTATTTGCTTTACATAAATTCCTTACAGACTTACTGATATCGAAGGAATCAAATACTTACGCTCCTACCAGATGCATATATTTGACATAAATTAGAATTGCAGCCGGTAATTTGCTACTACCAGTCTATCTACTCGCACTACGTAACTATGTAACTACATAACTACGTAACTACATAACTACGTAATTACGTAACTACGTAACTACATAACTACGTAACTATGTAACTACGTAACTACGTAACTACGTAACTACTTAACTACGCAACTACGTAACTACGCAACTACGTAACTACGTAACTACGTAAATACGTAACTACGAAGCTAAGTAACTACGTAACTACGTAACTACATTACCACGTAACTACGTAACTACGTAACTACGTAACTACGTAACTACGTAACTACGTAACTACGTAACTACGTAACTACGTAACTACGTAACTACGTAACTACGTAACTACGTAACTACGTAACTACGTAACTACGTAACTACGTAACTACGTAACTACGTAACTACGTAACTACGTAACTACTTAACTACGCAACTACGTAACTACGCAACTACGTAACTACGTAACTACGTAACTACGTAACTACCTAACTACGTAACTACGAAGCTAAGTAACTACGTAACTACGTAACTACATTACCACGTAACTACGTAACTACGTAACTACGTAACTACGTAACTACGTAACTACGCAACTACGTAACTACGCAACTACGTAACTACGTAACTACGTAACTACGAAGCTAAGTAACTACGTAACTACGTAACTACATTACCACGTAACTACGTAACTACGTAACTACGTAACTACGTAACTACGCAACTACGTAACTACGCAACTACGCAACAACGTGACTACGTAGCTACGTAACTACGTAACTACGAAGCTACTTAACTACGTAACTACGTAACTACGTTACCACGTAACTACGTAACTACGTAACTACGTAACTACGTAACTACGTAACTACGTAACTACGTAACTACGTAACTACGTAACTACGTAACTACGTAACTACGTAACTACGTAACTACGTAACTACGTAACTACGTAACTACGTAACTACGTAACTACGTAACTACGTAGCTACGTAACTACGTAACTACGTAACTACGTAACTACGTAACTACCTAACTACGTAACTAAGTAACTACGTAACTACGTAACTACATAACTACATAACTAAGTAGCTACGTAACTACGTAACTACGTAACTACGTAACTACGTAACTACGCAACTACGTAACTAAGTCACTACGTAACTAGGTAACTACGTGACTAGATCACGACGTTACTACGTCACTACGTCGTTATGTCACGTAACTACGTAGCTACGTGGTCTTATTATTTGCTATTAACCTGCAAGACCTAAGCTCAGAACACTCTTATGATTAAGGTAGAAGTGTATAACTAAAGACAAAGTTTTAGACCCAGTTGTATAATTCAACAAGCCGTGTAAGAATCTTTTTGAATATTTAACTATTGAAAAAACTGATATCTTACAGAGCGTGAACGTATATCTGAAACACTTCTATAGTAATAATTGAGTGAAGGAATGTGATAATGGCTTCGATATACATTTGGACAGGAATTGTCATAGAAAGTTCAATAAATCTTAAGTAGATTTGTATGTAAGTAAGTTGTTATGCGAAACTTCGGAGAGGGAGGTATAACATTGCCTTTTTGCTTTGATTAAGCGCTGTTGAACGTGTAGTAATAGAATAGCTTGATTTCTCAGAATAGATGTTAATTTAAAACACATCGTGTGGCGTATTCTTTCAATCTAGCAATGTACAGAGAAAACTACGAGTAGTGGGAGAGGTCAAACACTTATGTCGAGGATTTGCCTTTAATCTACAACAAGAAGGACGAATATCAGTCGTGCGATTGTAATGCTAAGCTTTCGGCCGCATCTATACGCCTCTGTATAACATGGAAGGGTCCATTAGCCCGTCATGCTGCGGTGAGGTATACGATACTCTTACCATTCACATTAATGTGAAAACACATTCACTTAGAAAGGGAGTCTTAGACAGGACGAGCTGATGAAAGTGAACCTCAGCAAAATCCTGAACTTAGTAAAATCACTCCTTGTGGTGTATATCTTACCGGGCCGCAATAGAACAATAGGCCAGTGCAATGACCTCGTAGGACCAACCCTGACTACACAAAGCGCAAAAGTTTTTGAAATGTTTGTTTTGATAGGCGTCGGTGGTGGTACATTTGGTTATTTTAATTGTTACCATAAACATCCTATCACAATTTTTCAATGTTTCACGAGGATTGAAAGTGCCCATCTGTCCCGGGTTTTTAAATTTAAGTTTAAGACAAAATATCTGAACTTCGTGTTACTGCAAGCATGTGATATAACATAACCTAATGCGGTAATGGCAACCAGCAAAATAAAGGTTCCTATTCTAAATGCCACATTTAACTGCCTATGAAGGACAATCCGATTCGCCTACTCCAAAATGCTATGAGAAATGACGGAGATGCACACAATATATTATACGTATTGACGAATTTCAAGTTCTAGGTGTTATATAATTTTAATTTTTATGTCTACCTTAAATGTCGTTAATATCATTAGTGTACACGATACTGATATTAGCCAAGGTTGGCTATATGTAAACCTGATACTTTCATGATTTCCAATGTACCGACCTACACTTTTATGGTCAAGTCACATTACTCGTATTATTGCACATATATTTTTTCCGGATCCACCTATTTTTATGCTCCAAGTTTCCAAAACGTAAGTTTAATTGTCAAACCAATAAATATTCCACTAACTAAAGTTAAAACTAATTATGCAATACATTCAAGAACAGCTTTTATTCTGTTCTCACTCTCTTGTGCTGCCTTGTTTACGTTTTTCCAGTTATGCAATCTGTAATATAAGGGATCCTAATTTCTGTATCTTGCGTTAGCATCATTACATTAGTATGACCTAACACTGGAAGCTTATTAAGATAGGATATTCGTGATCAAATGGACTGAATATTGATTTTGCTTCAGGTTATCTGTTTCCTACAGACATTTATTCTTAACGTTAACTACCACTCCTAAGGGTCGCCTACTCATTCATATCTTTACGACACATTATCTAGATATAAACATATACGACAGGAACACGTGAAGTAGACTTCGTTATATTCCACATTTAGCAATAATATCTTAGTGGGGATTCGTGATTTAAAAATATATTGCATTTCTAGCGGACTTTACATTTTTTTACAAAAGATTAGCTTATATCAAGATTTAACTTGATTTTTCAGCAATATACCAGTTGTTGCTAATTAGATTATTTACATTTCATTACCTTACGAATTCCTACCAAACACTTAATTCTTCTTATTAAAATGACTAAATTCATTAAGTAACTGGGGATACAATAATCTGCATTCCTACTAAGGATGTTAAAATAGTTGGTGTAGAACAACATACGACCTTTGTTACGTGCACAAAAGGATATTGGTAGAAATTGTGGCTAAGGTGCTGTAACAAGGAATAAGGAATTAGCCGGAAGCTCAGTCGGTCTGTTAAGCACTTGGATGCATGGGCGTTTTGGCAGGAGAAAAGAGATACATAAAATTTACTTAAAATTTACCTACTCAGACACAATACGGTTCGGCATCTAGTGTTGACCCTAAAAGAAAAAAATACCCAAACATATATCTATAATTATCCGAAATTGAATTCTTGTATACCGATATTCCACGAAGAGCTCTCCGCTGAACTAATTTATCAGTTTCCACAACCGGACGCAAATAAACCCCAAATATAAAGCGAAAATTAGCACTAGATGTCTACCCTGTTGTTTACTTATGTAAGCACGAAATATTCTTCAGTAAAATTACTATGAGCATTACAGACAAAATAATAAGCATGAAGCATTTAGAAAATTTAGAAAGGCCAAGTTTATTACCGATTTGGCAATTGCAGTACAGGAATTAAATAAAGCGCAACACAAAATAACCCATTTATTGGTAAGCATAGGGCTACCAACAAAAGATTCAAATTAGTAAATCCTACTTCAAACAGTTCTACACTAAACCAATATAAAAATTGTAATCAGAAAAAAAATTTACAAATGTTATACAACCCCAATGATAATAAATAAATATTCCATTTGATCTACACAGTAATTGAAACCCCCAGCAGTTAACATAATTTTTTGACATACATTGTATATTTAAACTCAACGAGTAGCATTCAGTCAACAAACAGCTGTTGCATGTATAGTAAACACAGGTAGTTCTAACGGTTGAACAATTACGGTTATTTAACAGAATAAAGCTAGTATCTAAGAAAAGTTGATAGATAACATACCAATTCTATTGAAAATTTAAATGTAAGTATAAGCGAAACTTTGGAATAACCCAAATTATCTTTTACAGATACAAATGTATGGTATTACTCTCGATCACTAAGAAAATGTTTAACAATAAAGCATAAGCATTAATTTCAGGATTAAGATAATTGGAAACACACTAATACAAGTAGCAAGCACAGTAATGTAATGGTTAGAAAACTTTCAGTAAATACAGTATAACGAGAGCCTCGTTATGTAGAAAAGCAATCAAAAGTCACTCACCATAGGCATGCATTTGAAAGCTATGTCTAGTAAATAAGAAAAGAAAGTGAGTAGCTTACCTCTTGATCTAAGCTAAGGTGTAGTAGAAACAAAAAAATTAAAGCCGAACTAAAATTCGAAATCCCAACAGGATTTATTTATATGGAAAAGATTAAAACCAGCAACAGGCTGAGTTAAAATTTTTCTTGAAAAATTCAATCAAATTTTTAAGAACACCTTTTCCAAATTTTACATGTGCTTCTAACTACGCATTCAATTTCTTTTTGCCAAAATGGCGTTTTCCTTCTTATCTGAAGGTACCAGAAAACCAAAAAAAAAACCATAGCCTGATTATTTTCACCAATCCAAAGATTTTAAAGTAATCACATGTTTGAAACAGTTTAAATTTTAAAACGATTTTTAGTGGCAACGTTGCCATTTTCCAACAACATACAAGATGAGTCGTAACTTAAAGACCATAAATTCATAAACCAAAATTTACACGTATCAAATCCCCCCCCTAGCAAAATCAAAAGCCCCACCCAGAATTTCGAACCCCGTACAAAAGATTTAAAAACCCAAGAGATCCAACCCCAGCACACAGAGACAGACGTGCTAAGAAACCCACCCGAAAGAAATAAAAGAAGGAAGTGAAGGGCTCTGATGTTCGAGCAGGGATACACTCGAAGAATGGAAAGGACAGAGGTGAGTGTAACCCTAAATAGCCACCCCTACGAAGAGAACCCAACCAACCACCCGAAAGAAGTAGCGTAGCGACTACTTATGCCGCTTGCGGCGTTTAGGACTCCCTAAAAGAGTACTTTTTTCCTCGAACCCACAGTAGCAATAGCATCCCCGTCCGATGACGTAGTAGAAGGCGCAGAGAGCAAAGGCGCGTGCGGTTTAAGATCTTTAGCGTGATAGACGCCCAAAGACTTCCCCGTTGCATCGTCTAACGCATACGTCCACGGAGAAACTACTCGTGCTATACGGCATGGACCCACGAATTTCGGTGCGAGCTTGGCATTAAAATACCGAGACGCATCGAAGAGAACGAAATTTCTTTTCCAAACCAGATCGCCTATTTTATAACGAACGTGATGGCGACGAAAGTTAAACCGCTGTTGGACTCGTTTAGTAGAACGTTTCATACGTTTAAGAATGTCCAAGCGAAATGAGTTGTAGAACTGGTCGGATCGTATCGGAGGAGTATTTTCACTAGGGTTCAGGATAGGAGAGCCAGAGTCAAGAGGTTCAGGAAAAAGATCACCATAAAGTACGTGATCGCGTCCACAGAAAGCAAAATAAGGAGAGTAACCGGTAATTTCATGTTTAGCTGAGCGAATAGCGCATCCGATCTTGGGTAAATTTACATCCCAGGTACGCTGATTAGAGCTAATATAAGAAGAGAGCATTGTTTTTAGAACTCTGTTAATTCGTTCAGCCGGATTCGATCTAGGGTGATATTTTGGAGTATAAAGAATATTTGTACGATAGCGAGAACACAGGCTTGTAAATTCCTTGCTGCGAAATTGTACCCCATTATCAGTGATTATGTATTGTGGAATACCAAACATTAAAAAGATTTGTTCTTCCAGAATTCAAGTAACCATAGTAGCTGTTGCAGTACGTAAAGGAAAGAAGCATGGAAATTTGCTACCACAAGTATAAAACAATGACCTTTTGAGGATCGTGGCAGAGGTCCTACGAGATCTGCGCAAAGTACTTGCCATGGCCTGGTAGGCACAACAGCAGGAGCAAAGAATCCTGGAGGTGTCTGTTGTTCCACCTTATGAGCAGCACAGGTATTGCAGCGTCGAATGTAACGCAAGACGTCGGCCCGTAAGGCTGGCCTATAATAATGAAGTGAGATACGAGCTACAGTTTTAGTTACCCCACAATGTCCTGCAGTAGGAGAGTCATGTAATTCACGAAGAATTTCTGAGCGTTGGTTCTTTGGAACCACCATTTTCCAGCCACCTAAGTCATCAGAAGTTGAAGTAACTTTAGTACGCTTGAAGAGCAATTCATTTTTAACGAACCAGAAGGAAATTTCCTTGGAGAAGAATTTACACGTTCGCGCATAGAAATATACCATTGATCAGTAATAGGTAGTGAGATACGTGAAGTAGTTGGTTCAGTGACGAGAGTATCAAGTTTTGGTACAGACCGAGAAAGAGCATCAGGTACAACATGTTCTTTACCTTTTCGGTGTATGATGTCGAAGTCGTATTGTTGAAGCTTAATAGCCCAACGAGCTAACTCCCCGAAGGATTTTGAAGTTTATTTAGCCATACTAAAGAATGATGATCAGTAATTACCGAAAAGTGTGCAGCCTCGACATAAGGACGAAATTTTTCAATAGCCCATAAGACCGCTAAACATTCTTTCTCTGTCGTTGAGTAATGACGTTCCGTTTTAGTTAAGGAGCGGCTGATGTAGCTAATGACTTGTTCACCAGCCGTAGTAGTCTGACTTAAAACAGCACCTAAGCCAAAATCTGAAGCATCTGTTTGTATAGTAAGAGGACAAGAAAAATCAGGACATGAAAGAATAGGAGCAGATACGAGACATTTTTTTAAAGCGTTAAAAGAATCTTGACATTGATTTGACCAAACGAAAGGAGTGTTTTTACGAGTAAGCGCACTTAAAGGGGCAGTAAGCGTAGCAAAATTTGGAACAAAACGTCGATACCAACTACACATTCCGAGTAATCTACGAATTTCAGTTACTGAGGTAGGAACAGGTATAGAAGTAATTGCAGCGACCTTATCCGGATCAACCAGTAAGCCATCTTTATTGACCACATAACCGAGATATTTTAATTCGGGACGACAAAATTGACATTTGTCGCGTCTTAAAGTTAACCCTGCTTCCCGTAAACGATTGAAAATTTGCGTCAGCACCTCTAAATGTTTCTCGAAAGTAGGAGTAGCAATGACAATATCATCCAGGTAAGCGAAACAGTATGGTTCGAGATCAGCACCGAGAACACGATCAATTAATCTTTGAAAAGTAGCAGTAGAATTATGTAATCCGAAAGGCATTCTAGTGAATTGAAATAAGCCTCTATGAGGTACAGTAAAAGCAGTGAGCGGTGTAGAATTTTGAGAAAGAGGTATTTGCCAATAAGCAGAGCGAATATCCAAACTGGATAAGAAGCGAGCATCACGTAACCGATCTAAAATCGAAGTAATATAAGGCAAAGGGTAAGCATCCTTTTGTGTCACAGCGTTGACTTTGCGAAAATCGATACAAAATCTGCAGGAGTTGTCTCTTTTTCGTACCATAACTACTGGACTAGACCATGGACTATTTGAAGGTTCTACAACACCCATAGCCAACATATCATCAAGCTCTTTATCTACGATATTCTGCAAAGTAGGAGATAACGGATAATATCTTTGCTTAATAGGTTCTGCGTCTGTAATAATTTTGTGCTCTATCAGAGAAGTGCAGCCAAGTGTACCGGAAGCCAAAGGAAAAGCTGTATTCAGAAGATTTTGTAGTGAGTTTTGTTCAAAAGAAGATAATTCGGAGAAAGAGTGTAAATGTTCGGTATTTATAGCGTCAAGTAATGGAGTAGGTCCAAAAGACCAATGACCCGGTCGGAAATCTGGGACGAAATCAATCGCCCTCCAAAAATCTATACCCAAAATAAGTGGTTGAGAAACTTCTGGTACTACTAACACATCAATAACTACAGTTTTATCTTCCACCGTGATCGGAAGAGGAACATGACCAAGAATCTGACATTTGCCACCATTAGCTAGTGAACAAAATAAAGGAGATTTGTCTGTCAAAAGTGAAATATGTAAACGTCGTAAAGAATTCCATCCATTCATGCCAAGTATGGTTCGTGAGGATCCACTATCCAGAAGACCTTTAAACATTTGTCCAAGAATTGAGACATTAAGGTAAGATCGTTCGTCGTTACGAACACTAGAGAATATAAAGTCAAGAAGAAAACGTTGTTGGTCAGTAAGACCCGAAAAAGGAGTATCCGAGATAGTAGGTACAACAGAGTCTTCTACTCGGTCAGAAGCCTCTAATATTAGTTTCCCTGACGAGAATTACATTTAGGACAATTAGGTCTGGTAACCCCTGGTTTACCGCAACCATAACAATGCTTATTCTGTGGTTCTGAACATTTAGGAGAAGTATGTCCTCGTTTTTGACAATTTCAGCAACGTAAATTAGAAGGTGAAGGAGTAGATAAGGTATGAACAACGTAAGGAGTAGGTTTACGACTATTAGACGAAGTTGATGCATCACTAGCAGAATCTACATATGCTAAATTAGGTTCTAATAATTTGGAAGTACGACGAGAAGGAGGAAGTCTAAATGTTTCAATAGAATATTTATTATGTTCGAGCTTTTTTCCCAAAGTGATAAGTTGTGCCAAAGAAGTCATATCTGTTAAAGCTAAAGAAGTTTGATAGAACGGAGAAATATCACGTCGGACAATCTCAAGGTGTCGTTCCGGAGAAAGAGGTAGAAGTAATCGTTGAAATAAACTTTGCATAGTAGCTACATATATGCCAATCGATTCTAAAGGACCCATAGTACGAGCTTTAATTTCTTCCAACAGTCGTTCACCATAATTAATTGGAATAAATTCTGATTTTAAAAGTGCTACCACATCTTCCCAAGAGGTTAAGGATTCCTTATGTGCCCTGTATAGTAATAATGCCTTGCCCGTAAAAAGTTCTGGACAAGCAGCGTAAAGGTATGAATTAGTAAGTCCCCTAGCAGAAGCGAGTTCTCCCACCCGTGTCAAAAATTCAAGAAGTGACGATGAAGTTTCCCCAGAAAAGGTTAAGTTTAATTTCGCAACCGCATAGTATTTCCGCGAAGCTACTGGTGTAGACGTATTAACGCCTGGAATAGGTAACGCATCCAAGTCATCCGAATCAGAAGAAATAAGATCAGGTTCACCTTCCGCACTACTAATTGGTGTAACATTAGGACTAGAAGTAGGTACTTGTGTGAAACTAACCGTAGCAGGACGTTTCCACCTGCGATACATAGCTTCTACTTCAGCGCGATAATTTTGAAGTGAGAGAAGAAATTCATTTTTTGCAGTTACTTCATCCGGAGTATCTACTTTCGTCAGAGTACGAGGATGAGTATGTACCCAAAGTGTAATCAAACGTTTAGCAACCGGTGTAGAAATGTCACCCGAAAAAGAGGTTATAATAGTAGAAAGCTCTTCATTAGCTTTTCGTATAGCCGATAGATCAACATCACACGCAATAGTATAATCTACAGTCGAAAGAGTTTGATCCCCATCTAGTACTAATGCACTACGAACTGATTTACGTAACTGTTCTACAGAGACGTCGCATGAAAATCCCCTTGAAGATAACTCGTATTGAAGCTCAGCTTTTAGTAATCGGTTAACATCTATTTTCCAAATAATAGCCATGTTAAAGTCTAACTTATATGAACGTGAGTCTAAATTTATTAAAGTAAATACCAATTCGAGCTACTGCTTTAAAATTGATCAAATAAATTTTAAACTAAGTTGTGTTAAACTATCGTAGAGAAAAAAGGAGTAAAGGATACAAAAATCTTAAAGTATAAGGACAAAAATCTTAAAGTATAAGGTACTGATTAAAAGTACGTGTACTGGTACACATAAAGAATATTCGCCAAAACAAATCGCCCCCAAAGTTGGGTGCCAATCTTTCTTTGTTACGTGCACAAAAGGATATTGGTAGAAATTGTGGCTAAGGTGCTGTAACAAGGAATAAGGAATTAGCCGGAAGCTCAGTCGGTCTGTTAAGCACTTGGATGCATGGGAGTTTTGGCAGGAGAAAAGAGATACATAAAATTTAAAAACGGCACCACTTGATTTAATTTTTTATCGCCCCTTTATCAAGAAAAGGGCTACGGCCACATAGGACAAAAGAGACAGCTAAAAGAAAATGGTGAACTAAATCCACACTGACAAAGGACTGGCTAGGAAGTTGATCGTAGATCACAGGATTAATGAAAGAACTTACAATCGTTTAACACCACTTATTTAATATACCCCAACGTAAAATAGTATAAATTTTATAATAATAATTAAATTTTCGTAAATATCTGACACAAAAATATAATCAGAGACAATATATCTACGAAATGAACCAGCAGTAATCAACTTACCTTTCCACCACAACTGAGGACAAACTATGAAATTTACTTAAAATTTACCTACTCAGACACAATACGGTTCGGCATCTAGTGTTGACCCTAAAAGAAAAGAATACCCAAACATATATCTATAATTATCCGAAATTGAATTCTTGTATACCACGAAGAGCTCTCCGTTGGACTAATTTATCAGTTTCCAATCAACCGGACGCAAATAAACCCCAAATATAAAGCGAAAATTAGCACTAGATGTCTACACTGTTGTTTACTTATGTAAGCACGAAATATTCTTCAGTAAAATTACTATGAGCATTACAGACAAAATAATAAGCATGAAGCATTTAGAAAATTTAGAAAGGCCAAGTATATTACTGATTTGGCAATTGCAGTACAGGAATTAAATAAAGCGCAACACAAAATAACCCATTTATTGGTAAGCATAGGGCTACCAACAAAAGATTCAAATTAGTAAATCCTACTTCAAACAGTTTTATACTAAACCAATATAAAAATTGTAATCAGAAAAAAAATTTACAAATGTTATACAACCCCAATGATAATAAATAAATATTCCATTTGATCTACACAGTAATTGAAACCCCCAGCAGTTAACATAATTTTTTGACATACATTGTATATTTAAACTCAACGAGTAGCATTCAGTCAACAAACAGCTGTTGCATGTATAGTAAACACAGGTAGTTCTAACGGTTGAACAATTACGGTTATTTAACAGAATAAAGCTAGTATCTAAGAAAAGTTGATAGATAACATACCAATTCTATTGAAAATTTAAATGTAAGTATAAGCGAAACTTTGGAATAACCCAAATTATCTTTTACAGATACAAATGTATGGTATTACTCTCGATCACTAAGAAAATGTTTAACAATAAAGCATAAGCATTAATTTCAGGATTAAGATAATTGCGGAAACACACTAATACAAGTAGCAAGCACAGTAATGTAATGGTTAGAAAACTTTCAGTAAAGTACAGATAACGAGAGCCTCGTTATGTAGAAAAGCAATCAAAAGTCACTCACCATAGGTAAATTTTGTATGCATGTAACAATAATACTTATCAGAAACTAGTCGTAGGTATAACGTCTATTTCTTCAGTTAATTCGGAAGATACTATGAGAAGGAGTAATCGTAGACTGTTTCCATTCAGGCTCGAAGACCCATAACTAATATTTCACACCTCGGACGAATGATATCCAAATGTGCTGTCAGAAACGGTTTAATTATTCCTTATGGAAGCACGAAATATGTTAATCTTGAGTGAATGTGTAAAGGACCAAAAAGAACCTATATAAGATAACTGTGTTAGAATTTTAAATCGATACCCAAATTTTATAAAATATGATCTTTATGCTGTATTAAAAATTTCAAAACATGTACGCATGCATTTCAAAGCTATGTCTAGTAAATAAGAAAAGAAAGTGAGTAGCTTACCTCTTGATCGAAGCTAAGGTGTAGTAGAAACAAAAAAATTAATGCCGAACTAAAATTCGAAATCCCAACAGGATTTATTTATATGGAAAAGATTAAAACCAGCAACAGGCTGAGTTAAAATTTTTCTTGAAAAATTCAATCAAATTTTTAAGAACACCTTTTCCAAATTTTACATGTGCTTCTAACTACGCATTCAATTTCTTTTTGCCAAAATGGCGTTTTCCTTCTTATCTGAAGGTACCAGAAAACCAAAAAAAAACCATAGCCTGATTATTTTCACCAATCCAAAGATTTTAAAGTAATCACACGTTTGAAACAGTTTAAATTTTAAAACGATTTTTAGTGGCAATGTTGCCATTTTCCAACAACATACAAGATGAGTCGTAACTTAAAGACCATAAATTCATAAACCAAAATTTACACGTATCACCTTCAAAACTGCAAAAAAAGAATAGGAAACGTGCTTTATTACTTCACACACATGCGACATCACACCAACACGTGAACACACAAAAACGCGAACACACATATACCCAAAAACTCGAACAAATGAAAACAGGAACACACGAAATCACGACCACACAAACATAGACATACAGAAACATATACACACAAACACAAACGCAGACACACAGACACACAGACACACAAACACACTGACACACAGACACACAGACACACAGACACACAGACACACAGACACACAGACACACAGGCACACAGACACACAGACACACAGACACACAGACAGACAGATACACAGACACACAGACACACAGACACACAGACACACAGACACACAGACACACAGACACACAGACCACAGACACACAGACACACAGACACACAGACACACAGACACACAGACACACAGACACACAGACACACAGACACAGACACACAGACACACAGACACACAGACACACAGACACACAGACACACAGACACACAGACACACAGACACACAGACACACAGACACACAGACACACAGACACACAGACACACAGACACACAGACACACAGACACACAGACACACAGACACACAGACACACAGACACACAGACACACAGACACACAGACACACAGACACGCAGATACGCAGACACGCAGACACGCAGACCCACAGACACACAGACACTCAGACACACAGACACTCAGACACACAGACACACAGACACACAGACACACAGACACACAGACACACAGACACGCAGACACGCAGACACGCAGACACGCAGACACGCAGACACGCAGACACACAGAGACACAGACACACAGACACAGACACACAGACACACAGACACACAGACACACAGACACACAGACACACAGACACACAGACACACAGACACACAGACACACAGACACACAGAGACACAGACACACAGACACACAGACACACAGACACACAGACACACAGGACACAGACACACAGACACACAGACACACAGACACACAGACACACAGACACACAGACACACAGACACACAGACACACAGACACACAGACACACAGACACACAGACACACAGACACACAGACACACAGACACACAGACACACAGACACACAGACACACAGACACACTGACATACAGACACACAGGCACATATACACACAGGCACTCGGGCACAGACGCACAGACACACTGATAGACACACACACACACACGCATTCACGAACACACACGTACGGCCCATACGCACATACGTACGCAGGCAAACACACTCAGACACGCACATCATGGTGAAGCTCTGTCAAACGTGTTGACAAGAGGTATTAGTCGATCACTGCACCTTCTGTACCTTCAACATAGGTTGGAGGATGAAATGTTGTATAATCAGTTTATCGTTAATTGCAGTTAAAATCAAGAGTGCACATGTTTTTTTTATTTACAACCATATTTTTTACAATTCACACTGACTTTATTGATCAAATATTCTGCACTATAGCCCGCGCATGCGGTCATATATTAACTCGTACGATACATTTAATATTGTAACTATCAACTAACACTATTATTGGTTCGAAACATTAACAATTAAGTGTACTGTTTCATCAGTACACTTAATAAAATAGGAAAAGAAAATATCAATAAATAAATATTAAAATAATTTCCATATTTTTGACATTTGATTTAAATCTAAAATATCCAGGTAAAGTAGATATTTTTTTAAACCGATTTCTCCATCTCAAGATAAGGAACAAGTCAGAACTATACAGTATCAAAATATCAATAGCTAATTTTATTTTTAATTAAAATCAAAATTACATTCCTGTCTATAACACAAGCGCAAGCACAAGCTAGAACGTATCTATTTTTGGGCGGTGCTTCAGAGTTCCATTCCAGCCCATGGAGACCGACGAAATGATTCCGATGAGCTGAAAAAATTGCATTACCGAATATTTTTTAACCAAACACAATTAAATATTTTTGTTAGCAAATAAATTACAGCGCAGTGGCAAATATTAATAGCTTATCGGGTCTTTCATGATTAATTCAAGAAGAACTGCATTGATTCAAACCGTTACAAATTTCCGTTCAGTAATAATAGAACTGGTTTAGTTATCGAAGTTTCCAAATTGGGCCCATCTATACTCTATTTCATACGAAAATTAATTATTTCCGGTTTGCGCTTCACTGGGTTAAGATCGAGTTCAGACTTGAGATGGGTAAAAAAGCGTTTTTTTTTGCCGTTGTATTACGGAGTCAGTTTGATGTTTTTCCACGGATGATAGTGCTATTTTATATTGCATGCAACGATGGTATGAATAGGTCAAAAAACTTTCAAATACTGCAGCTTCTTATACTCTGAAACAACAATTCCTTTAAAAGATAAAAAGCAAGCTTTATTGCCAGAATGTGTTAATAATTTATGTAGCGGTGCCAATCAGATTGCAAAGTTTAATAAACATTTTTTTTGAAAGCGTTAGTAACTGTGTGGGAAGTTAATCATCCCGTATATCGAAGTTATTTGGAATGAGTTTTGAAAATTCTTTTTCCAGATTAGTCGACGCTCAGAAAATATCTAGTATGGAACAACACGAGCCTCCAACCGTAAAATATGGAAATTAAAAGAAATGTACTAATTTTAGAAAAATTATGCATTCCTTTTTTTAATGTTCATAGCGAAAATAGGCAACACGTAAAATCAAAGCAATAACCTTTACGAGAAATTCCAAAGCCGGGCGCTATTATAAAAATATCGATAGGACAGTTGCCACGTAACTAACCACTACGCTGCACAAAATAAGAGGAATGAGTCAGCTCGTCCAAAACTCAATCGAACGGTCGGAAGACCGCAGAGCACTCGGATTGCACGATTGTTTTGAAAAACGAAAAGAAAAAGGTTCTTGTTCCTTGGAAGAGGGAGAGCCTGTAAAGTTTGAAACAGGTAGTAAGTAACAGGAATAATAAGTAAGTGAACAATTCCCTCAACAAACGTAAATTTATTTCCTTTCTGGAATTCCCAACAAAGGAGGCAATAAGCCAAATATTATTTAATAGCTATATACACATGAATAATACAGGAAATAAATTATATACAGTATGTACGTTATTCCCACAATTCACACACAAAAAAAAATAAAATATAAATTAAAATAAGTTTACGAGGGCAAGTCGTGAGCTTGTCTTTACTCCCATAGTAATTTATAGTTTAAAATACCAAAGCGAACAATACCCCTTCCGGCCGACGCAAGATCTTATGTAGCTTAGCCTGAAAAGGTCAATTTAGTAAACTTATTAAATCAGTTACTTATAAGAAAGAAATAATTAAATAATTCAGCTTGCCTTTCGTTTAACAAAACTGAATACAGACCCCTATTTGATTAAATTACATAAATACGATTGGAAAATCTTGGTCAGTCCCAATTTTATTTCAAGAAACAATGAAAATAGTAATTAAGCAATTTAAAAATTAGAAACAGAAATTGGTCCGAACAACCTTATCCATATTCTAGTAAAGAAAAGAATATTATATATTTGAGCTACCAAGTAATTTAAATAGCACCAACAGTTAACATATTCAGTATTACATCTGGTATACATAAAAAGTTACATCTGATATAAATATAAAAGTTGCAACACTGCTACTGCGCACGACCAAATAACTAGTAGTACAAAAATGATTATTCAAAATTGTGGGTTATACATGACTTCGCTAAGTGCGTGACACATAAAAGTAATATTAACAAAAATTATTCAAAGTGTTGATTGTTTAGTGTGCGTTAAGATCTTTAAGAATGATTTAATTAACATAAAGCAGATCTACATGAGAGAAATTGTGTTGAAAATTAGCTGAAATCAGGTATCAAAATATCACCGAACTTATACTACAGGTAAATATGTTTAACAAATACTTGTTGATATAATTAATAACAATATATTTAATTTCCTTGTAGGCAATCGGAACCTGCTGAAGGCAATTTAGATACGAGTCTCATTCAGAGGTAAAATGTTTGCCAACTACTTGTTAACCGAACTAAGGTGTTTGCGAATGCTTATGCGTTTTTCAAAGCCAAGCAACGAGCAAGCAATCCCCAGTGTGTGAACTAGAGATCGTAATTTATCAGAAACGTAATCCAAGCAATAGGCCAACGAGATACAGAACGGATACTCTTGTCACATCAATCAAGACAACCAAATGTAAACATGAACTTGGATGTAATCGTAACGATAAAGTTATATGGACACTTCAATAGATGGAAACTTAAATATATAGAGACGTAGGTTTGTGGAATCCCACCTTAGTTGCTAAAACGAAAGTAAAAAACGAAATCAATGTTTATTCAATGATAAAGTGTTACTTCTAAGATCGAATAAAAGCGGTAGTTAAAATGTCTTAAACAATTTGTTACACTTATTTCTTTGAAGACGTAATGTGGAATTCTTTGGTGTGTGAAACCTGAAAGAGAAGTTCTAATTATAACGAGGTTAACAAGATCTAATACGGCTTACCAAAATGTATAGGTGTAGTGAAATATTTCCATTACATCCGCTTTAAATGGCGATTATATCACTTTTATACAACAAAGCGATATTATATAGTGAACATTTTCCATAAAATTGATGCTTAGCATCTAGTAAATAGAAGCAAGAAAATTTGCTATAGACTCTCCGCCCTTCTATAGCAATGGCGATTTTGAAAAGACAGCCAACGGCTCAAGAAACAATTTTGCAACTTCATTTTTTATCTCATTTTAAATATTGTTAAGAGATGTTTGTTTTCAAAACATAGCATTATAAGTAAGATGCAGTTTTGTAAAAGGTATCGCCATCTAGTGGTGATTTAGCAAAGTGAATATAACCAGAACCTAAGTTCATCTCAGAGATGGCGCTATAGGTATTAATTGAAGTTAAATTTTGTAAGAACTAGTAAACTTAAAATACAGAAGTAGATACGAGCGAAAAATAATTTTTGTACAATGTAGAAGCGTACATCATAAAAGAAAATCTTATGTGAAGTAGCAATTAGCTATAGTACACGAATAATTTTGTATATGACTTAATCCACCACACTCATTAGTAAAATCGTAAATATAGAAATTTTAAACCATTTAGTACAGAAAATAGAAACTAGTAAGCTTAAAGCATATTACTAAATGATTAAGTCACAGATACTGATTTAAGGTAGCTTTTAGAAACAGTAATCAGTTAAAATGACGCAATCGATCCTATGTCGATTTTTGGACGTTACACAGTTTAAGCGTTTTCAACCTTGTTTAAATCATTTTTGGACCTGTTTTGATCTAAAATAGGAAGCTTTATAACGAAAAGTTGTGTAAAATGAAATTTTGCTTGAACATTTTCACACATTTTCTTCTTAAATTAATGGTTTTTGCAGATATTGAAAAAATTTACACTTAAATTCTATATTTAAAATTTTTTTACCGCTAAATTACGCATCGTACCAAACAATTGCATTGAACATAATTAATCGATGTGAAATATAAATATGAAATATTTGCTAAAAACCAAAACCGCCCCTAATATACACTAATTTTTTTCCAAAATCTAACCAACTCCAGGAGAAATAAAAACAAGCTGTAATACAAAATTGTAAGTTCGTGCGTGTTGTGGTTCAGGAGTTCTCGTGGATACTATGTAATGGATTTTCGGTGGTGGCAAGTGAAGCTTGCCCTCAACGAAATCCAACATAAAAATTAAGACTCGTTTGGAAAAAAATTAAATTTTATTCAAAGAAATTTATAAATTACGGTATTTGCTATTATGTAATGCTCCTGTACGGTTGTGGACAGCGGTCGTTCGTTCCAGGGGTTAGAAAACGGATTCGGGCGCCAACTAAAGAAAAACTGTCGTTCAGACAGTCTTTTGGTCCACTTCTGAACGTCTACAGCTTACCAAACGGCTGCGTCGAGTTTCTCAGTGGAGGATAAAATTCAGGGTCTAATCCTTATGATAGAAGATGTACCTAAAACTCAATTAGTACGGACGTACGGTGGATACGGCAGACAAAGGTCACAGGTCCTCTTGACAAATAAAATTCCTTCACCAATGATGGATGAAAGTGAATGATTCTTAATAAATATTAACTCTGTGATTTAGATTTCACTGATTACGGTTTAACCAAAACGGTGCTCGGTAGCAAAGTAACTTTTTACTACTTGTCAAAATAAATTTAACTAATTTTTTATACTCGGTTACAGAACAAGTATTTACTAAGTTGAATTCTATTAATTAGCCTGTATTCACTACTCTTCACCCGATAATATCAATTCACAAATTAAATTTTTGCTACGTACGCAGTGAGAACGAAGGAAAGAGATCAAGGTTTTTGTGAAGGCACTGACTTATATAGAGATTTTTTCTACGTCCGCAGGTTTAAATAAATTCGGCAAAGCCTTTATTAATTTTTTATTGTAATAACAGTATTAAAAGTACAATTGTTAGCATTATTAATTTGAAATGAAGAAGAACTTACATTACTACTACATTTAAAGAGATCGAAGAAACAATATAATCTAAATTCGTATTAGAAAACGGATTCGGGCGCCACCCAAAGATAAACTGTTGTTCAGGCGGTCTTTTGGTCCACTTCTGAACGTCTACAGCTTACCAAACGGCTGCGTCGGGTTTCTCAGTGGAGGATAAAATTCAGGGTCTAATCCTTTACTTTGTTAGTAGGATTGTACACTTTTAAAACATTGCTAGCTCCCGCTAAACTTTTTGCGGCAGAATGAATATTATTTTGCAATGAGTCATCTACGCAACTATCGTCAACTGTGCTGGATTTCCATCTACTATGTTTCTTTAGTTGAATTATATCGCCTCCAGAATGCACCAATAGTGATGCCGAAGAATATAGAAATGCGTAGCCGATGTAGTTTTTTGGGTTATGTAAATTCAGATATGTTGCGATAAGTGTAGGGGAATTCTTTAAAAGTTATTAATACCTACAACTTGGGTTTGCACCGTCCATTTCTATGGGATTAATATTTTTTATAAATTTTTATCAAGTTTAGGCCATTTCAGGCGTTTCACCAATAACTCTGAATCGACGTTGAACATCAGTTTTGTTATCAGGTACTGTGATAATTAAAACGTTTTGGGTATCATTAATATCCTCACACAATTATCCCCTCCGTAGACCACCCTGCGATTCCGAATATTCAGGAAACCTAAAACGTGATACAAATAATAAGTTTGCATTCAAATTTCGTGCTATCAGTAATACCTCTGCATAAGGTAACGTTCATCTGGAGCTTGTAACAAAAACTTATAGATTTCTCTCGGAAAAATATTTTGGATTTCTTGGGTTTATATCCAACTGATTTATTTTTTTTAAAACACAATGAGTTTAGAGTAGTTACTGATACATCGTTGTTAACTATAACAGCGCCTTTCAATTTTGAATGTCGACCAAAGGGTTGAAGACTTCCACATTTTGGGTTTAATTTCAAAGTAAGCTTTTTATGCTTTTTGTAACACGCCAGTCCAAGAATTATATTCCTTTAAATATTGCACCTTTGATTTTGTAAGGAGAATATTCATTGTCGCTGCAGTTGGCGACTTGACAATGACACGTTGCGCCAGTTTTTTTAAAGCAAAAGTGAGAAAACATAAATCGCTACGGCACTTTTTTTACGCTCTTTTGTGAATTCAGGAATTACGTATTTTATGAACAGAAATTAAGTTTAAAAACTGGTCGTTTTATAACGGACGTAGAAAAAATGTAGGTTTTGATTCATTTAAAAATATCAACAATGCATTAACCGATCAAGTCAATATAGAAATATTCTGGGTTTCTTATTTAGAACAGTTAAAAATGTTAAGTACGCACCTCTTGCTTAATAGGAAGTACAGTTATTTTTAAATATAGTTTAATTTTGAAAATATAAAAGTGTAGATATGAAAATGTGAACTTTCACCATTATTATTTTTTTAATGGTGTATTTGTAT